>BKZX01010485.1:0-21849 GCA_014362285.1 Fagus crenata
CAATTTTTATAAAATGTTTTATTGGATAATGTTCTAGAAAATAAAAAGAAAATACAAGTACCAGGCCACTAGTATTATTAGACTTAATTTAAACAATTGCATCTAATTTAAAACATTATTAAATTTGTTAATAGTAATAAATTGAAACTTTCATTATATGATATTTTAATCTTTACTAAATAAGTAAATATAAAAGTTTGGTTAGGTTTGAAACTTCTTTCAGATAAAATTATTTTGAACTTTTTAAAGACTTACATATGCCATATGCAAATTTTGGGATACATTAATGATTTACAAAATTTCTGAAACATAGATAGTATATTAGGAAGTATTAAGGTCAAACGATAATAGATACCTAATCAATTTAAAATGCAAAATATATGAATTAAGTGTATAAGTATCATCATTTATATTTTGTCTCTAATAATATGGATATTCTTTCATAAAACTTATGATTTGACCTTTTCTATAGGGATAGCAATTTAAATATGTCTTGTGGATACCTGTCCCACTTTTATCCCACCCTATATTTCACTTTATACTCCACTAATTACAATTCACCATGTTTTTTTTTTTTTTTTTTTTAAATAATTCATATTTAAAATGTAAACAAATCAAACACAATCCAACACGTAGTATATTATAGTTGATTGAGTACAAAGTGGAACACAGAAAGTAGGATAAAGGATATTCATTCGTCCTACCCCGTCTTGCATAGCAAATGGGACGGCGACAGGGGTTAATTCTTCTTCTCAAAGCAGGTTTGGGATGGGGGCATGTATTGGGGACCCCTCCTTGAACCCGACCCAATTATATTTAAAAAAAATAAAAAATTAAATATGTATCCTAGATTATATATTATATATTACCTTTAGATAAAATCACTAATATATAAAACCGATAAATATCTTATGGTGCAAATGAGAAGAGGTGCTATAGTAAGTGGTGCAAATGAGACTAAAATAATGGTGAATCACCCTAGAATGGTTCTTGGATGAGGATAACTCTAGGACATTAGGCGATGAGCAACAAGTATGAACAAGTGAGTAAGCATATAACATCTGTATGGACTCACAAACCAAGTACCAACAAGTGGCCCAAAAGAACGATAACTAGGAGGTGAAAGCCTAGGTGAGGAAGCCACTAGAAAAACATAACAGCGAAGAGAGGATGGAGAAGAGCAACAGTATGCCAAAGTTGGAATTGTCAAGAGCTTGGGAATCCAATACTAGACTCAGTTGAGCCTGTTGTTACAACTGACATGAATCTGAAATTGCTACAGGAATTCAAAGTAGAGGAAATCTACAATGTCCTAACATAAATGCCTACATTATTTTCTAACACTACTAGTATATTATTGGTCCCTATGTCACAAATGTTGTATAGCCACCCTGAATGGGGAACATATATTGTAAAAAATTCCACTTATATTGTTCTAATTCCCAAGACAAAAAGCCCAAACAAATCACAAAAAGGGTATGATTGCCTCGGAGACCATAAATTATGTGCACAACATATTCAAGGTAGGACGGGCTAGATGGTGCTAAAACTTGACATGAGTAAGACCAATAACTGAGTGGAATGGACATTCCTAGAAGTGATCATGAAGAAACTCACAAGGACTCTCAACACTACATAGAGAAGCAGAGGCCAACAAGAGTATACAGGGCATTGAGGTATCACATCACTTCTTTGCAAATGATAGGGAAGAAGAAGCCTGATGGATTATGATTTATGATGATACTCGATGCATATGAGGCCGCTTCAATAAATAAAGAAAATAAATAAAGGCAAAACTACTCTCTTCATCAGCAAAAATGTAAAGTAGACAAGCAAGAATTCAAGATATGCTAGGCCTGCAACTGTGGTAAATAAATTAAAGGACAAAATAAATAAATAAAACATACCTTTTTGTTGAATAGTACGTGGGATTCGGAATCATAATAGAAGCCCATCAACTGCGGTAAATTCTCTAATACCAAGTAACGCAGTTTAGCGAACACAATAGTGCTGTCATCTTTGACCTCTATTTCTCCTTTTCCTTCCTTCAAAACTGAAACTATTGCACTCATCACCTGACAATCAGTTATCTTCATTTCCTGGAGTTGCGAAAAGCTCCCAACCATGGATGAGGAGAAGACAAATTCCAATTTATCACAGTTATGCACGTCTACCACTTTCAATTTACGGAAAGACTCTGCTGGAAGTTGGTTGTTGCATATCCGTTCCAAATTGATCAAATTTCTTAAATCAATTGACTCCAAGTTAGGAAATACAATACTTGGAAACCCCACGGACTTTATAATGTACTGAATCTCATCATTATATCCAATATAGAGAAGCTTCAAAAGTGGAAAATCTTCTGAATTTAATTCGTAAAGAACACTTTTAACATCGCTCACTGCACCCAAATCGAGATCTTCACAAGTCTTCAATAATGCTTTAATCCCATCATCTAATTGAATTCTTATATGGAGTTTTAAAGATCTTGAATTTTCGGAGTCAAAATGCCAATAGTCATCACCGCCAATATTTATTCTATACCGTTTCAAATTTTTAAAAATCAATGCATTTGGCAGAAACTTGGGATTCTTAATACGTATATGTAAAGTGGTGAGCTGAGACAAATGGTCCAACTCTGAGACCATAGCGTTGCTTTCGTTGGTGCTTTGTACTTCAGTCTCCCATTGAACAGAACTTGGCATATATAATTCTTCTAACCTTTTCAGATTAGACAACACATTGGGTGGAATGACTTTCAGTTTACCACAGTTTTTCAAATCTAGCGACTGAAGGTGAGAGAGTTGCCCAATCTCTTTTGGTAATTGTTCCAAATTGGACAGTGAAAGGGTAAGCACTTTCAAATTCTTCAGTTCTCCGATTATTGTTACATCAACTTGACCATCTAAATACAATGTTTGGAGCTTTTCAAGGGATGAAGGAAGTATTGCAGGGCTTATTTCAGGTATCTTTAAAACTCTAAGGTCTTTCAAACCTTCAAAAAAGGAATCTGGAATTTTGAAAGAATATTTTTGGTTGAACAACAAAAATAACTGAAGTTTTGAACATTCCAACCTTTCAGGAAGCTTACACACATCAATATCAATGCCAGGCAATGAAATTGCAGTTGAATTATTCCATTTGGACAAATCTTCCAAGTCAATAGCACTTCTTATAGTGAACATATCCTTATCTTCAAATGCAATATTAATTGCAATGTCACGAATTACGTCATGCATTTTGACAGTACCATTTTTATAACCATCCAATAACAAGGAAGAATCTTTGAGTATTTCGACCAATGTGTCCACCCTATGCCTCGCATCCTCCATTGTATCAACGTTACGAAACCAGCCCAACCCCACACCATATCTTAACAAATCTTCAACGTCTATGTTGGAATCCTCTCCATGTAGACTACAAAGCAAGAATAATGACTTTGCTTCATTACTTTTTAAAAACTCGTAACTCAACTTTATACTTTTGTACACCTTCTCATCCATTCCTTCGATCTCTGTTGGGCTAGACATTTTCAATTGTTTGAGTGCATTCTTCCAAACATTTATGCTCTCCTGATTTTTCAACGCATTTGCAACTGTTGTAATGGCAATTGGTAATCCAGCACATTCTTTAATGATTTCTTCCATAGTAGCTTGGATTTCAGGGGTTTTAGTTAAACTGACAACTATCTTTTGAAACAAGTTTCTCGCTTCATTATCTGATAAAACTCCAACTTTGAATTCCATTTGGGTATTCATTCCATTGCGTAGCACATCATGAGATCTGGATGTTAACAAAATTTTGCATCCCTTCTTATCATCTCCAAAGGAAATTCCATGAGCCTCTAAGCCTAGGGGCTTCCAAATGTCATCTATAACAATAAGGATCTTTTCTTGCTGCAATCGCTTGCGTAGTAGATCTGCTCTTACAAATTTATCCTCCACATTAAATTTTAGATCTAATTGGTCTGCAATTTCTCTTTGAATCTTTTCTATGTTTGGATCTTGGGATACAACTACAAAAGGGAACTTATCGAACAACTTGTCCCTCTGAGCTTGTGCTACAACTTCTTTGACTAGCATGGTTTTTCCCATGCCACCAGCCCCGTAAACCCCAATCTTATTGATATTAGGATCTTTCAATGCCTCTAGAACTCCAGTTAATGTCGTCATTCTCGATTCAAAGGTCTCATACCCTATATTAAGTGTTGCGAACCCTACTGCTTGTATAGACTCACGATAGTCAACTTTATTAAAATTGCCATTTTTCTTGCTTTCCTCGACTTTCGATTTCATCACAACTGCTCTCTTGCTCAATCGATAACGGGACTTCAAATTAGGACACCAGCCATTGCAACACGTTATCTTTGCTTGTCCATTATCTCCAAAGATTTTCTCTGCCTCTACTGTGATCCCATCAGAATCACTAAGCCATTTCTGAACATCAGGATATATTTCCCCTACATTTCTTTTAGCAGCCTCGACGTCCTTCTTCACCCTATCTTTGGCATTCTTCAAATCCTCAACTTGGGTTTTGAGAGTATCAAGGTTACTTTTATAGTGAATAAGATAATTCAACTGACGAACAACAGCTGCAAGTGCGCAGTCGAAAATTTGATCACCAATCTTCTCTAAATAATTCATTCTTGCAACTGGTGGCTGTCTAGCAAATAGACGCAAAGAAAAACCCAGTAAGAAGATAATGACAAAAAGAACAGTGCAATCAAATCAAAGGACAAAATAAATAAATAAAACATACCTGAAATGGAGATAGTTAGTGTTCAATTGTCCTCACGTGGACGGTGGATTGTGTTGCAATATAAGAAACCTGAAATGGGAAATTAAAAATTAAAAAATAAAAAATAGTTTAAAATTATGATATATTTTTTTAGCGATGATTTCTAGGATTTATAGAATGGGAAAGGTTTGGGTCTAATGCACAGGAGCACTGGACCCAAGCCATTCCCTTATAGAATGTGGTAGGTTAAAATAAACTATGAAAAAATGGATTATTTCCCATAAGAGATTCGATGCATCTACAGATCTACTTCATCAATTTAAAGCTAACATAGTGATAGTATATGGAGGGAAACAATAATATGGTGGTGCATTTTTCATATCAGAATTTGTTATTTACACATCGCTCACTTTTAATTAATTATTACTTTTATGGACATACTCATATATAGTTGTCAAAATGAGCATCTTTTTGTTGTACCTAAATTTTACCCTTTAATTAAAATCATGTAAAACATATGAACATTCTATCAAATTAAACAACAAAAATTATTGATATACATGTATGAAAGAAATTTTCAATAAACTTAAGATAATCAAATGATTTTCTATTTTATCATCAATTATGTAATAATCTTAACATATCTAAATAAATATGTCCAATAAAAATATATGAAAAAAATCCACGATTTACTAAATGATCATATAATTTTCAAGTAATCAAGTAGCAACTCATAAATAATTTACAGCTAGTCAGTAACCCGTGCAACGTACGGGATTTAACATAATATGACTTTTTCTCTCTTTTATTTTTTGTTTAAATGTGAAAATTGATAATTATGATAATTATTGAAAAAACATTTATTATTATTGCGTATATATATAGAATATAATCGAGTATTAGACATTTATTATCATTGTGTTTTAATATATAGAATAATATATTCTTTCTATTAAGGAAAATATATATTAAAATAATGAGGCGTAAAATTGTGATAATTATTAAAAGTTTATATGGCGCAATATTATGAGGTCAACCAAAAATAAAAATAAAAATAAAAACTTTGATTTTACATTATAGTATAGATTCATTTTGAAATTGATCACAGCCAAAATATGAAGAACAAATATAAACAATAATGACAAAGTTAGAAAAGATTAACTTCTATCCAGTAGATGGCTCTTCCTTTTTTCTTCAAACATAAATAGAAAACAATGGTGGAAAAATGATTTGAATGTAGGAAGGAGCATATAGAAAGAAAAAAAAATGGATGCAGAGAAAAGTTGTTGTTTATGTAGGTAACGCATAAAAGATGTTTAAAAATCCCAAAAAGCCTAAACTATTCATCAATTCAAATTGATTCACATGATACCCTAAATGAATTGTATGATTCAGGAGCCTTTTCACAAAACCCAAATTAATGGAAATTTCTTAAAATAGACTTTATTCATAATTGACTAAATGTAAGCATAGTATCTTTTATTCTAAATTATGAACCTACGAAGCAGGTACTTAATTAGTAAGCTTCATTTTAAGAACAAAGAAGATATAATGTTCTATATTGATAGCAATTGAGGGTTGTTTTTACGGTGAGCCTAATCTCAAAAAGGTCAAGAAAAAGTCTAAACAAATGCCCTAATTTACCAAGCCCAACTCATTCAGTCCAGCGGCTTCTAAAAGTCCTCTCTACATTAGCAAAGCACTCAATGCTGACATATAAAAAATGACTACACATTGACTACTTCAAACAAAAGATGGACCTATCAATGGCATCACCTAAGCTCATATGCTAGCCTACTAAACCAAGCTCATTCAGTTGAGCTCAGCCTAAGCACGACAAATGATGAGATGGATGACACTCAAGGGATGTAAGGATTGGATGGTTGGGGGTGTGAGGAACTTCACTTTTGATGCACTCTTTCCTTCTTGCAAGGGTCAGCTTAGGGATCTCATTACCCAAGAAAGAGGTGTGCCAGCTAGATGCATGTAATGATTCTGGCTAAACAACCTTACTCTCCTTTAGTTTCCTTCTTAGCTAAAAGAGGAATGAACATTAAATGCTCCACATATGACACAGATGACCCAAAGCAACCTTCATAAAAAACCCACAAACTAGACAGCAACTATCTTTCTCTTTGGGATAAAACTAAACCAAACAACCAAATGAGCTTTCCAAATCCATGAAAGATGAACATCATCTCTAGAAAATGGTGTGTGGATTCTGCCAAAAACACTAGGCATGACACCAACAGGCCATGAGAAAAGGGATGTGGGCTTCCCAATGAGATGACAGATTTTTTCTCTATAAAAGTAGGGCAAGGGAACAACAGTTGTACAACACAACAACATAGTACAACAATAAACCACTAGTAAAAAGCCATAGCTTGGAAGCTCTAGATCTAAAATCTCTTCCTTTAGATCTATCCCAAAACCCATAAAAGAATTCTACAAAGGATGGAAACTCATTACATGCACTAGTTTCTCTCTCTCTCTCTCTCTCCTATCCAAATTTTTCTTTCTTTGAGTTTTGGTTTTATTCTTTAGAAGTTATTTGTTGCATTTTGTTAAATAGCTCATGACCTCTTTGCTGAATGAAAAATGGGGAAGATTACCTATTTGAAAATCATATCTCCTTGAGTATTTAGCATATTCGATTTTGCTATTTAGAATATTCTCTTTTGCTACTTAGCGTATTCTCTTTTTATTTGGCACATTTTGTTTTGTTATTTAATATAATCTATTTTCCTTTAAGTTTGTTTTGTTTTAATATCATAAGTTGCATATTGTTCACGGCCCCTGCTGTGGATGAACAATGCTGCTAGACAGGTAACACCCCTCACAACTGAACCAAATTGATGTTAAACGAAAAAAAGGAAGATTGTTATCATTCATCATATTTCATCATGTACTCTATATTGGCTTCTTTGCACGCTTTGCTATTGGGCTTTCCTTTGATTTGTGCAAATCCATTTATCCTTAAGTGACATTGGATTACTGGATTGAACATATATTGCACTAAGAGCCACTAGGCTTTGAGTTGATCTAGCAGAGCAGCCAATCAAGCTCTGACATGTAACGGATTCACTAAAAGATCTTCAACTTAAATGGTGACTCCATAGGGGAGTCAACCAACAGTTCCAATCCATATGATGTCTCCCAAATCCAAAAGCATGAGGAGAAAAGGTACTTTCAACACCAACATATCATCTCACAGTCAATCTCAACCCCTAGCTCATAATGTTGTCTATCAACATAAACAAAAATTTGTGGCAGATTTGAAGGCTACGGAACCTCAAATCACTTTGCTCTACAATTTTCTTCATAGCATGCAACAAACTCAACATAAATTGGCAGAAGCAGTTCAATAATGAAGGAAACAAGTCATCCAAATAACACTCTTGGATAGTAATAGTAGTAGCAAGACAAAGTTCAGCAAGACAGAGTTCAGCCAGACAAGGTTTGACAAGAAAGGGTTCAGCACTAAATGACCCTTCCTCGGCTGAACTGACCACTCAACAATCAGTTACTGTCTGTGATATTACTTCCTTCAAGAGAAGCTAGAAAAGCTCCTAGAAATCCATGTTATGCCATCTAAGAACCCTTTACTCAGTTCTAATACTCAACAAGTTTTATCCAAAGAATATGCAACTCCTACATTCACCAAATATCTTAATGCCATGGGAAAATATTTTTTTTCCTCCAAACACTGTCATGATGATGAAAATACCACTCTCATTGTCCGCCACAACACCAAGTGAAATCCAAGTGAAGGCTTACTTGAGAACATTTGACAGCTCCATGATATCACTTTTTATTGTTATGCTACCACAAAAAGCTTGAAGGACAACGATACCAATCAAGCCTCATACCACTGACAAGCTCAAATTCAGAAAAGAAAAGTACTCCCCAATCTCTTGTCATGAATGTCAATGATTCAACAAGCAACAAAAAGTGAAAAAGAACAAATGAACGATAATTTGAGAAGTATTTATGCATTCCTTGCACCAATGAAGAGATGAATGTGATCGTGTATGAATGGGTAGCTAACAAAGTTACATCATTCAAGTGACTGATGAGGAATCACTTATAGTTTTGTAGATTCCAGCTTAATGTCCATCAAGCTATCGTTGACAGTGTTGCACCTCACTAAGAAATATTTCCGAAAATTCGAAGACGGCACCCTTGATTCTCTCTCAAGGACAACAGAAGTTATGCGAAACCAACTTCCTCAGCATAAGAAAGGAAAATCCATACTTTTACCGTTCTACCATTGAATCAGTCCTACTACCACGGAATCTTATCCACTACTAGTAAATCAAATATGGGGCCATCATCTAGTGCCCTACTTGACAGCCATGATGAATGATGTTGACATTCATTAAACTTTGATCAACACCAAATCCTCACTCAAGCTTATTCCGTTTGGAACCTTCTAAGCCACTAGAGTCCCTTGCCAAGCAAATACTTAAGTCACCCATGGAGGATTTTGGATTAAGAGGGATTGGTGACTAATGAAGAAATGTTCATGATACCAGGGCTAAAATATTGTTCAGTAGCTATCCTCAAATATTCATTTCCGTTGAATAGTCAAAAAGTATTTTCAAAGTCTGCCATAAATCTCAAGCATGCTACACCAAGTGTCAAACAGAGTTCGACACCATCTACTGCAATCCAACAACAACACCATCTATTATAGTTTAGTGGTAACACCATATGCTGCAACTCAATAATGACTCTATTTGCTATTGTTCATAAATAACACCATTTGCCGCAGTTTGGCAACAACAACATCTATCACAACTTAACAATATTTGTCCTAACTCAGTAGCAACACTATTTGGTATATTCCAGCTGTAACATTTTCTATCAACATTCTCTACCGTAGTTTAGCAAATTTACAATTGGTACGGTTCAACGACATCACATGGCTTAGTTCAAGATTTATATTATTTTCCGCACCTCAACAACTATTTCATCTTGGGATACAACAACAATGTAAGCTCTCATAGTTCAGTCACAACATTATCTATCGTGGTTTAGTAGTTGTATCAACTGTTGCAATTCAGTAGCTATGTAATTTACTAAAGCTAAGAAACAGTGTGTATACCATGGTTCAACGACATCATCTGTTGCTAATCATTAGTTGCATCATCAAGTGCAACTCAGTGATTAACTCATCTGCCATGTCTCGATCACTCATCAAGGCTCACTACCAAACCGTTCAGCAATTCGGTTAGGCTCACTGTTGAACCATTTAGCAATACTTATTACTGGATCGTTCAATGGGTGCATCTTTTTCATAATGGCTACACAGATGGCCCAATTTACCAAGTCCAACTCATTGGGTCAATTGGCTTCTAAAAGGCCCTATTCACATTAACAAAGCACTCAATGCTGACATATAAAAAAGGAACCCAAGCTAACAACTTCAGACAAAAGAAAAGGAACCTGTCAATAGGGTCTCCTAAACTCATTTGTTACCTTAATGAACTAAGCTCATTCAGTCGAGCTTAACCTAAGCACAACAGACGATGAAATGGATAACACTCAAAGGAGGTAAGGTTTGGATGGTTGGGGGTGTAAGGAACTTCTCTTTTGATGTAATATTTCCTTCTTGGCAAGGGCCAACTTAGGGATCTCATTGCCTAAGAAGGAGGTGTGTCAGGCTGGTGCATGTAATGTTTCTAGATGAACAACCTTTGTCTCCTTCACTTTCCTTTTTAGCCAAAAGTGGAATGACCATTAAATGTTCCACCTGGAACACAGTTTACCCAAGGAAGCCTTCATATAAAAACCCACAAACTAGACAACAACCATATTCCTCTTTGGGATAAAACTAAACCAAACAACCAAATGAACTTTCTAAATCCGTGAAAGAGTACCATCATCTCTAGAAAATGGTGTGTGGGTTTTGCCTAAGACACTGGGCATGACACCACCAGACCATGAGAAAGGGGATCATCGCTTTCAAAGGAGATGAGGGATTTTTTCTTTATAAATGGAGGGGAAGGGAACAACAGTAAAACACAGCATCACAATACAACAATAAACCACCAATAAAAAGCCATGGCTACAAACGTTGGAAGCTCAAGATCTAATCTTCTTTTAGATCTATCCCAAAACCCACAAGATTTCTATAAAGGATGGAAACCCATTACATGAACTCATTTCTCTCTCTCCCTCCCTCCAAATCTTTCTTTATTTGAGTTTTGGTTTTATTCTTTAGAAGATATATGTTCCATTTTGTTAAATATCTCACGACTCTTTGTGGCTGAACCAAGTTGCCACTTAATGGAAAAAAATGGAAGATTTTCTATTTAAAAAGCATATCTCCTTGAGTATTTTGCAAATTCTATTTTCTATTTAGAATATTCTCTTTTGCTACTTAGCATATTCTCCTTTCGTATAGCACATTCTCTTTTTCTATTCACCGTAATATATTTTCCTTTAAGTTTGTTTTGTTTTAATATCGTAAGTTGCACACTGTTCACAGCACCTGATAAGTCATGAAATATGACTTATTTTACATGCATTTTAGAGAGATTCTATTGGGATTGTGTTGCATTACATGTCTAATTACACTTAAATGGATGTTTGTTGATCAATTCATTGAATTACATGACTTATGCATTTAAGTGTATTAATTTAATCCCTTAGATGTTAATTTGGGCTATGTTTGATTGTAGGTACAAGCTAAATCAGGTTGAGCAAGTTGGTGCAAGCTGGAAGGAGCAAAAGAGAAGAAAAGAGGTGCTGAACCACAATCTAGCAGATTGGATTGACATTCAGTAAACTGGATTGGGACATCCAGTAGACTGGATTCTAAGGTAGAAACTACAGATTTCAAGAATTCAAGAATCTAGTCGACTGGATGGTGATCCAGACGACTGGATTAATTAATCCAAATCAGACAGAAAGTCCATGAGGCATTTCAATGAAGATCCAGTCGACTGGATGATGAACAAGGTGACTGGATTCGCGCGAAATCAGTTTTAAAGAAAGCCTAATTGTGTTTTAAAGCTCTCCCCACTCAAGGCCCATTGGACCCAAATTGTTTAGGGTCTGAAATCCGAATTAGTCAGAAGAGATTAAGGTTAATAAGAGGTTTTAGATTGGATGGTTTAGATGTAGACAAACTTACACTCTTTCTCTCTCCCCCAAGTTTAGGTTTTCATTCCCATGGCTACCTAAGCTCCTTACTAGGGCTAGGGGCAATGTTTTTTGTATAACGGTATGAGTACTTGTAATCCCTTAGTTTTTATCGTTTAATTACATTTAATTGTTGAATATTTGATTCCTATTGATGTATGTTTTATTCCATACTTTTATATAAGTTCAATTATGTTTTTCTTATGATTAAGGGGGAATATGTCATGGTTTCAATTAGGTATTGTGTTTTATAAAATTAAAAGGTTTTTCTAAATATTACTCTAGCCATTTTATCTTCTCCGATTATAAAGTGTTCCTGAGTTCTTTTAGTTCAACCAGGTCAAAAGCTCTTTAAAGGAAAACAATCAATTGTATAATGTTATTAGAACAAGGTTTTTAACCGGGATTACAAGGGAATCATATTGGTATAGAGAAACACCCTGAAACCCTAGTGCATTTTACATATTGAATTTCCATAAACCAAATCCATTTTACCCTTAAAAACAGTTAGTTACATTGTCTTTTGAAAACAAAAACTCCCTGAGGATCGACAACCCTTTTCTTTGTACTGCAAAGTACCGCTTATTATTAAGCGACATCAGCACCTGATGTGGTTGAATGGTGTCGTGGATGGGTAACACCTATCACGATTGAACCAAGTGGCTGTTGACTAGTAAAAGATAAAAACGTTTATCATTTATTATATTTCATCGTTTATTCTGCTATTGGGCTTTCCTTTGATTTGTACAAATCTATTTACACTTGGGTGTCATTGTATTATTGGATTGAACCTACATTTCACTGAGAGTCAGTGGGATTTGAATTGATCTAGTAGGAGTCCCAGGCTTAACCTCCATTCCTTGAACCTGGGTCCAACAAAGAAGCCAATTAAGCTCCAACACGTGACTGATCAGCAAAAAAACCCAAAGAATGGCTTAGGAGGAACCAAAGGGGTGCAAAAGATGACAAAATGGCAGGGTGTTTGAACAGCTAAACCTTAGCTCGAGAACTTCTGACGGCCAAATAATCACGATTTTTGAGGTCCAAGATAAGTCAAATATGGAGAAAATGACGGGTTTATCTAATCTTCGAGATAAGTGATCAGTTGCTATCCTAAGATGTTGTTTAAGGCTACAATGGGTGTGAAATGATCCATACAAGAAAACCCGCACCAACCTAGCAAGATATTGTCCACTTTGGCGCAAAGCCTCATGGTTTTGAACCAAGCAATCCTCTTGCAAAGACCTCTTATAGGGTTGTGAGGCATCTCCCCTTATGAACCAAGCAAGGGACACTCATTTAAGTGATGTGGAAATTTGGGCTAACATGCCTCATTTAATGTAACACCTAGGAATTTAAACAAATTGTTAAGTTATTTAGTTTTTTTTTTTTTTTTTTTTTTTTTTTTAAACACTAGACAAAGATATTTTTGTTATGTGGTCAAACATTTTCCTATCAAATGCCAATTTGGTTCTATCTCCTCCAAGATCCCCATTTTCTTTCTCTACCCATTCCTCTCTACTCCCTCATCCTCACCCACTTGGTTAGCCACCCTAACACGATCCCCACTAATGAGCACCATCTCTGGTCATCACCTACCTCCCTCTAATCATTGTTTTCTGGCCACCTCATCGGAAATCTCTTCAAAGCCTTTAGATTCTTATGCCATGAAACTAAAGGTAAAAATCAAAATTTCCTCCCAATTTCTTCTATGAGATCCTTTGGGTTTTTTTTATAATGTATTATGGTGGATACTTAAAAGATTTTGTGACATAATGAAAGATAGGGAGGGTTAGGTGGATTTTGGTAGAAATGGTTTTGTAAAATCCGAACTTTCCATATCATTTAGGGATTTTGAAACTTGGTTGTGTAGGATGATGGCTGAATCTTTGTTTGGGCTTTATTTTGTTGAAAGAAACAACTATCAAAGTTGTGGGTTTTTCTTTGGTTAGGTTATTAGTTGAATATTTTGATGATAATCTTAAGATTTGTACTTTAGATTTATTTGAGTGATTGATTGAGTACTTTTGATTCCTAACTGTATACTATGGGGTGTGCCAGATAAAAGAATCTGACGGGGAGTTTGAGGAACATAGGGACGCATCTGTAAGTAACAACTAGAGACTAGAGGTTAATTTATGTTTTGTGTAAAACTTCTATTTTATACTGGATGTTTTCCTTGAGGTTGGTATAAAAACCCTCAAAGTGTTTTCGCCTTTGGATAGGTTTCCATTGGTTTTTCACTTCATGACCAAATTTTGTGTTCCATATGTTTGTGCTTGATTTGGTTTGGTGCATGTGTTTTAGTTGTGGTTAACTAGCCTTAAGCTTAATTTATACTCTATAAATAGTTAATTGTTCATATTTGGATTATTGGGTAAATTAATTGTTTCGGCAATAACTTCAACCAACAAGGTCTAAATCTAAACTTTCAATAAGCATGGTCAAAAATATTAGAAAAAGGTATGTAAGGGCAAACACCAAAGAAAAATCAACTGAATCTAAACATATCTAGTGACTTCTAGACTGTAAGTGCATAAAATGATCATGTCATAAGAAAAATCCGATCCAGGATTCAAAGTCGAACCGGCATGCTAATACCAAGAATGTGTCAAGTATTAACATAAATGACCAAAAAGAAGTATAAATTCTCCATAATATTAACATAGTTTATCTAGGATATTAATTTGGTGCGAGGTACCACAAATCAAACCAGAACATGGTACAATCTCACGTACTTTATTTCTCTCTTGAAAGGATGGTTTTCTTTACAATAAGGTTGTGTTATTTGGTGATGTGATGTAACCCTCGAGAGAGAGACAACTATTCCTATGGTTATGACTCTCCATGGTAAGTTCTATGCTTATCTATAATTAAGGGGGGATGTGAGATAATTCAAGCAACTCCATCATCTTTCCAAATATTCCTTCATATGTGATCACCACCCTCATAGCATTATCATCCTTCTTTGAAAATCCTATCCCATCCAACCCATCCCTCACTACTCCAAGAATGTCCCTAGTGTGATCTTTGAGATCATAACAAGGAAGGCTCTCAATTGGTCCACCAATGTATCAAATTACAATTATCATCAAGCTATAGTATTTCTCTCCTAAGAACTCTTGCAAATCACAGTGGTTGGTAGCCCATTAATTGGAGATATTGCCATACTACAACAACATTACAAAATTGGAGAGAATTATTTGCAAGATTTCTTGATCAATGCCTCACCCACTGTGACAAATCCTTTACAACACTCTTATGTTTTCCTCTATAAAGGCATTGTATTGTATGATTCAATACTTTGATACTAGTAGAATTGATTCCCAAATCTAACATGGTATCAAAGCCACTACTCTGACCTTTCGGTGTTCTAGGTATTTGCAATCCTTTCTTTCTTGGCGTCCTTTCGCTAGTTGTCCCTTCTCCAGTCTAACTCCTCCATTGTTTGACATCTCGGGTAGTTCTCCACCACCATCTTCAGAAGTCACTCCACGTCTAAAAGACCACTGCCATCATTGGAGCTCCAGTATTCGAGTCCCCTATCACCACCTTACCAAACACACCACCGAGAAGATCTTGCAACGATCTATACATCACTACCAGAATTGTTTTCATCAATGCCCAAACGAACCACCATAAGTTTCGACAGGTGGCTCCACGTGTCAGACGTGTTATAGGCGCCAATATCACTACCTTTCCACACTCCACACAAACGACCAAACATAGCCTTTCTACTCGAGTCTTGCCACGTGCCAACTTCACGCCTCGCCATGTCAGCCCTAAGCCACCTCACTGACACGTCATCACACCACATCAACCTAGACCGATCCAAACATGTATCTGAACCGGACCATTTCGTTGACTTTAGACCTAAACCAATTGTATATTTGACCTGCGTTGATCGAAAGGTTGACCAATGTTGACTTTGACTCTAGTGTTGACCTTTTTACGGTCCAAGTGTTTTCTACTCATTTTTTTCATACTGATTCCTTTTTTTCCAGTCTCTTTTTGCATATCTTGTGTCTAAATGGCTCAAAATTAGGTTTCTCACCCCATTAATGTCACTTTGGATGATCAAAATTATCTAGTTTGGACTCATTCTATGCACAACTTTCTTAAAGGTAAACAATTATGGCTCTATGTCACTGTTGAGTTGAAGAAACTAGTCAAGGGTGCCTCTGAAAGTTATGATCTCTTCCGGATCCGTTTTGTTGATTGGGACGTCAACAATCATCAAATTCTGACCTGGCTATGGAATACCTATATCCCCTATCTCCAATCTGCTCTGTAGCTTTGATGATGCAAAGCCTGTCTAGGATATGCTAACCAAACGTTGTTTTACACCTCATGATTGAATAATATCAAATCAAGTAAGAACCTATCCATTCTATCAACGATTTCTTTGCTCGTCTCTAATTCATTTAAGAACAAATCGATCTTTCCAATCCAACTTGGGATACTCACACTGATGCAGTCAAATATGCTACCCATCGAGATTAGCTTCGTCTCTATCAGTTTTTGATGGGTTTGCTTGATGATTACGAGCCTATTCGTGGTCAACTGCTCCACATTCTCCTCTTCCTTCTCTTGATACAGCTCTTAATGAGCTAGTTCGTGAGGTGACTCGTCTACAGATCTTACAAGTTCAGAAAAAGCTCACTATCATAGCTACTTCACCACCTCTTGCACACTCTCAGTATTCTAGATCTAACAAATCTGGCTCCACTGCTCGCCCTTCAAAACATGCAATCTAACAAATTCTGTCACTAATGCAAGAAACATGGACACACTATTGAGACTTGTCATCCCCGTAACAAGTCAGCAGCTTCTACCGCTGCTATTACCTATTCAAAAACTGATCAGGCACCAGATATTGTCCCAATTGAGTCCTCTGGATCCACCTTCACAGTTTCCACGAG
Organism: Fagus crenata; assembly: GCA_014362285.1. Lineage (NCBI taxonomy): Eukaryota > Viridiplantae > Streptophyta > Magnoliopsida > Fagales > Fagaceae > Fagus > Fagus crenata. The sequence continues at coordinate 16,809 of BKZX01010485.1, forward strand.
TGACTTGGAGAATTTCATCACTCCGGTTCTAATTTGGTCTAGTAATGCATTATCTTCCTCTGCTCTTTTTGTCTTGCCTACTAAGTCTTCCTCTTGGCTTCTTGACTTTTCTTGTTCAATCACATGACATCTTACCCATCATTTTTCTCTCACATTAGTTTTGCATGTCATACACAAACTATTCACACAATTGATGGCTCCACTATGCCTGTTCATAATGTAGGCACCATCTCTACCTCCAAACTCTCGATTCCTAAGGTGTTCCATGTGCCTAAACTCTCTTATAATTTACATTTTATGGGTCAATTGATTAAACTTGGATATCGTATCATTCTTGATTCTCTAGTTATGTTATGAAGGGATCCTAAGACGAGGCAGAAAGTTGGGACCTGCCGTAAAATTGGGTGTCTTCTCAAAATGTCCAATCTTCATCTTCCCACTATTGGTGTTTCCACCGTTACCTCATCTTCACCTTCCTTATCACTTTGGCACTCTCAGCTCGGGCACGCACCCTCCTCCTGGGTTCAACGACTAGCATCTAAGGTTTATTGGGTCTAGTGTCTAAGAAAAATTTTGATTAAGTTTCATGGCAGTTAGTAAAACAACTAGCTTTGCCTTTTCATAATATTGAGTCAATGTCTACTGATATTTTTTATTTAGTTCATTCTAATATTTAGGGACCTTCTCCCGTCAATAGTATTAGTAGATCTCGCCATTTTGTTGTGTTTATTGATGATTTTTCTAGTTATAGTTGGATTTTTCTTATAATTTCTCATGATGAATATTAATATCTATTGTAACTTTGCAAAGATGGTTAAAACTCAATTCTCCAAACACATCAAAGGTTTTTTGGTTTGGTAATGCACATGAATATACAAAACATGCCTTTGAAAATATTCTGCATTCGCATGGCACAATTCATCCTGTTCAGGCACCTCCCAACAGAATGAGAGAGCTGAACGGAAGTTCCGACACATTCTTGATACTGTTTGTGCTCTCATGTTGTCTTCCAAAGTTCTTGCACCCTTTTAAGGGGAAGTTGTCCTCAATGTTACCCATACAATCAATTGTATTACAGGCCCAATTATTTCTAATGAGACTCCTTATGAGTGCATCTTTGGATTTCCACCTCATTATCAACATCTTCGATCCTTTAGCTCTGTTTGTTTCATACTTCTTTTGCCTCATGAACATAACAAATTATAGCCTTGTTCTCGTCTCTTCTACTTCCTTAGCTATGGAGAAACTCAAAAAGGTTATCGATGTTATGATCCTATTGCAAATCATCTTCGAATCTCCCAATATGTTTTCCTCTGGGAGCATCGTCTCTTCACTCAGGCATCTCAGTTCCATCTCTCATTTTTCCAATCCTCTAATCTTAGACATTTTTCGAGATGAGTCCTCTAATATATCTCTAGAAGTTCCTACCTCCGCTCATTCAACTAAGACTACTAACCACTATTTCAGATCATCATCTAATGAGCTACCCCACTCCTCTATCAGGTCCACTACTCTTGTCCTTTCCAAGGATCCGACATCTGAACCCACTCTTCATCGTTCATCTTAGGTATCATCGCTTCCCTAACACTTACGTGATTTTCATTGTTACACTGCTCTTGGTGCACTTCACGAGCCTTACTCTATCGCAAGGCCTCCATTAACTCTTTATGGTAGGCTACAAGGACTGAGAAACTTGATGCATTATCCAAGGACCATACTTGGGATCCGGTTGATCTACCTCCTCATAAGTTTGTGGTTGGTTGAAAATGGGTTCATGAGATCAAGACTCAGTGCGATTGGTCCAATGAGAGATACAAAGCTTATCTTGTTGCCAAAGATTTCACATAAGCGTATGGCATTGATTGCCAGGTGACATTTGCTCTGGTTGCTCGTCTTTCATCCGTTTGCACCTTATTGGTTGTTGCAGCCTCAAGCCAGTGGAACCTACTCTAAATGCCACCTTCGTCTCATCTCTCTCATCCACCCGAAAAGGTATGCTGGCTTCATAGTGCACTATATGGCTTTAAGCAGGCTCCTCATGCTTGGTTTGCTAAGTTCAGCTCTATAGTTTTTCAATTGGGTTATTCCATCAATTCCCATGACTTTGTCCATTTCCTTCATCACACCGACAAAGGCACCATTATGCTTCTCTATATTGATGGGTAATGACCTTTGTGGCATTCTAAAACTCCAAGATTTTCTCAGTCAGCATTTCAAAGTGAAAGATCATGGCAATCTCAGTTATTTTCTAGGTCTTCAAATTACCTCTTTTGTTGATTATTTCTACCTCACTCAATGCCAAGTACACCTTCGATCTTCTGTCTCGAGATGGTCTTACTGATCACAAAATTGTTGATACTTCTATCAAACTTAATGCACGCCTGACTCCTTCAAGAGAACCACTACCTAATTCTACCCTCTATCGAAAATTGTCTGGCAACCTAGTTTATCTTAGAGTCACTTGTCCAGACATCTCATATGTAGTGCAATAAAGCCAGTTCATGTATGTACCACGCGTAGGCACCCTAATTTGTACCGGTTGATACACATGGTCCCTGGTCTCAGTGATGATAATTCAAGATCTCTCATAAGGCGAATGTGCCACTTGGAAAGTTCTAGAGAACGAGTTCAAAAGCTGCTTTTTAACCTATGAGGCGTGCACCTAATTTGATGTGGCGTACGTCTGTAGTGAAGAGGTGCATGCCACTAAAAAGAGGCATACGCCAATGCCGCCAGGCAGAAACCCTAATAGTGGAAATTGGTTGTTTCCTACCAGAATAGGTCAGTTTACCCCTTCTTCAAGCAAACCCGAGCCCCTTTTCCATTATAAAAGGAGGCCCATACCTCATAAACAAATCATCCTGGAGAGTCTCCATAAAAACATTGAAAATACCAAGAAATACTGATATAGTAGAATTGAGAGAAGTAGGAAGAAGTAGTCCTAAAGTAGCGAAGCTCTACTGAAGTAGAAGCCTAGAGTAAATGAGGGAAGAAGTAGTTTTACAGAAGTGAAGCCCTGCCTAGAAGAAGGTAATGAAGAAGAGTTCTTGAGCGAGTAGTTATTCTCTAATTGAAGTACTAGAAGGATAACCCCTTTCTTATAAAACTACAATCATAAATCTCGGCGCTCAAAGTCTTTCTTGTTCAAAATCAACACATAAACTTTGCCAAAGAGATCAAGTCTGAGGGACCGGTGAACTACTAGCTTGCAATAAGCTTTTTAGAGGCTAGGTATGGATCTCCTCAATAGGCCATACCAATCTCCATGAATATATGATTGTTATATCGCTTTCTAGGTTTAGTTAGAATAACTAGATCTTTATTCAAATTGCATATTTGATCACGCTCCAATGAGCTATGCCATGTTCATCTATTTACTAGAATAGTTTCCCAAATTGCCATGAATTTTAGGTTGGAATTGCAACCTAGGTTGTTGTGGGGATGATTCCCATAACTTGGTGATAAGCTTGGATGCAAGGTGAGATCCTTCTTTCAACTTCAATATGAACATTATGCCATGTCTTGTTTGCTATTTGATCGTGCTAGAATTAGGTTTAAGTGTTTTTGTATGATTAGATATTCTTTAATAAACTCTTTCAAAGAATATCAAGTAATATAGAGGAATGCTAACCGTTAAGTTGGGCGTTCTTGGGTGCCTAACACCTTCCTAAGATATACCTTAGTTCCGGACCTAGCTCAAGACTAGTCCTATTATGCATGAAGTCATATTTATGGTTCTTGGACCTATAAACCAAGTGGCGACTCCTTGTTCCTCTGTCCCTAACCCTAAAAGGTTCGAGAGCACGAACGAACCCCAAAAGAGAGGTGACCAACGCGGCATCTCACACCATGTTCAAATTACTATGATGTTCTCTTGTGCATTTTTGTGATAACTTAAGGGCACTCTTTTCAATGGTTTACACTTCTCTGCTCAGTCTCCTCTTATTCTAAGAGCCTACTCTTATGCTGATTGGGCAGGAGATCCCACTAATCAACGGTCCACTACTGGATATTGCTTCCTCCTTGGATCCTCTCTGATCTCCTAACGATGCAAGATATAGTTTCTTGTGGCTCACTCGAGTACCAAGTCTTAATATCGTTCCCTGGCTGATACCACATTTGACTCCTCTAGTTACGATGGTTACTACATGATTTAAGTGTGTTCACCTCTTCTGCTACTCCTATCTACTATGATATTAGGAGTGCCATTAGATTGTTCATAATGATTCCTTCCACGAACAAACCAAACACATCAAGATCGACTATCATCTTGTCCAACATCACTTCCTTCAGGATTCCCTGCATCTAGTCTCTATTGCTTCCCAAGATCAATTTGCTTACATCTTTACAAAGTCACATCCCACTGGATGCTATCGTGATCTAGTTTCAAAACTCAAGTTGGTCTCTCATCCTCCACCTTGAGTTTAAGGAGTGTTGTTAGTGTTAGTTAGCCCATTGGGCTTTGGGCTCTAGCCCATTGTATTTACTTGCACAGTACACTTACTTACACAACACTCTCATTGCTTGTACAACATTCCTATGCCTCTATAAAGACAGTCTATTGTATTATTTAATACATCAATACAAACCCCAATTCTAACAACAACTTCAAATTGTGGACTTTATGTAGGAAAGCAACCATAACACTTAACCACATGACTTTGGTGAAAGATGTGGAATCTTTCTCCTTAGAAAAAGAAAAAAGAAGAAAAAAAAAAAAAAAAAGGATATCATCGGCGAAGAAATTCGGAGCAATAATGTTCACCAAGTTGCAAGAGTTTTGCGAGGAAGAAAAAGACCCATTTTTAAAGAGTAATTATTCAATACTCCTAAGGTATAATAAATGCGTACTCCCTCTTCTCACATATATGGTAAGTCTCACTAATTAAATTCATGATGAGACTCATTATTCATCTAAAAGCAAAGAGTATGCATTTATTGTGTATTAGAAATACTGAATAATTTTTCCTTTCTAAAATAGTAACCTTTTGACAGATGGTTATCTTTTTAGTGGAGCCTATTAGACCAAGTCGTGTTAAGA
>BKZX01010503.1:0-12853 GCA_014362285.1 Fagus crenata
GAGGTTGTGCATGCGGTTGGGCAAGGCCTCGAGTTTCTCACAATCATGGATCCAAAGCTCTCTCAGGCTGGTGGGGAGCAACCCTCCATCCGGGAAGGAAACAAGACTAGAACACCCCAATATTGTGATCCTATTGAGGTGGCAGAGTTTGTGTAGGCCCTCGGGTAAGGATTTAAGCTTTTCACAATTAGTGATTCTAAGATTTTCAAGAGACACATTATCGTGTAACTTGTCTGCTACTGACTCCAGCTTTGGACAACTACTTACAATAAGGTGTTTGAGTGCTGTAGGTAACTGGCCGCTTGATGATAAGGATGTCAGCTCTGAGCATCCATAAATCACAAGGATTTTAAGCGTGGCAGGTAGGTCCCCTCTTGATGATAAGCATTTTAGAGATGGACAATCCCATATGTTCAACCTCTCAAGAAGAGATGTATTAAGATTCTCCTCATTCATCAATAAAGAAGAAGAAGCCTCTCCCTCGTCTACCACCAATTGTAAATTCTCACATTTACTTATCTCTAGCCTTTTCAAAGTTGAAGGTAGTTGGCCTCCAGAAATGAACGTCAAAGAATTACATTCCTCAATAGTTGCGTATTCCAGGCATGTACAATTGGAAATTGGCAAGGATTGCAAAGCACTACAACCTTTAATTGTTAGTGTCCTTATCGTAGACATCAAGTTGAGGGTGATGAGACTTGGGCATGATCGGATATCGAGCGCTACAAGGTACATGAGCTTGTCTTGCCACATAGATGTCAGCTCTTTACAATCATCTATCGTCAGATTTTCTACCTTCACTAACCCGTGCATGAACTCTTCTGTCAAGCTTTTCAGATCTGGAATAGAAAAAACAATTGACTTTAGCGAGCATAACTCAACCGTGTTGTTACGCACCACCTCTTTGCATCCCACAATTTCTAATTTATGAAGCATTGGAAGGCTTGGAATTGAAACAACCAATTCCTCACATTTACGAATAGAAAACTTTTCCAATGATGGGAGACAGTAGGGCAATTTTCCTTGCAACTTGGGGCAATGAGAAATAGAAAGCTCACGCAAGCGAGGGAATTCTTCGTACTCAACTCCGCTAGGAATCCAATCTTGCCATTCTTGCAAATCCTTAAAGCAAAGTGTCTCCAAAGATTGAAAAGGTTTCAAGCAATCTTCCCCATAAAACTCAGGACCAACTCTCTGCACATTAGCCATTCCTTTAATGACAAGGTTTTTCAAAGATGGTAATTGTCCAATTGCAGGCAAGGAGGTGCATTTTCTACAACTCTCAATCCTTAGGAGCACCATATTAGAAAACGAAGGATGTCCTAACCAAGTCGGGAATTTCACACCAACATAGCCATCAATTGAAAGTTCTTTCACCGTTGTCCAAGGGCATAGCATGTCAAGAACATCCATCGCAACTTTTGCATCTTGTAAATCATCATCTGCAGACTCCCATTTCATCACCAATTCATCTAAATTCTTCTTACCATTTAAGTTGGCCCTTCTTGCATCCTCAGCATCAAGCACATTATCCAATCTTGAAATACAAAGTCTTCCCTGAAGAAACTTCAAGTTCATCAAGCCTGCTATCTTCGATCTAGGATCTTTACCCACAACAAAATTAGTTAGTGTTTGTAGGCTCTTTAATTCTCCTATTCCCACCGGCATCTCTTTGATTGAATCCACATCTGTAATATCCAGATGTCGAAGATTGACTAGATTCTCAATTTTCTCAGGTAACTTTATGAGACGAGAACAACCTTTCAATATCAATGTCTGCAAGTTGTATAAAGAACTTATTGATTCTGGTAAACTTGTAATCATAGCACCCGAAAGGTTGAAATATCTTAGATGTTTCAAATCACCAATTGAATTTGGTAGCTCAGAAATTGCATATCCACGTAAAGATAATACCCTTAAGTATCTTAACCGTGGCAACAAACAATTAGGAACATGATTTGTTAAGTGGCACCGATTTTTTTTCGATAACGGCAAGAAGGTCCGTAAATGCCAATCTTTTGGAAAGTCTTCAAATTTTTTGATGCCATCATATTCACATCTAGTGTAAGAGAAATGCCGTACCTTTGTAGAAATCTTGGATTGCTTATTACCATCCAGTGTATCTTCCAATCTATAACACAAGCCTCCTGCTGCCCATTGAGCTAGATCATTGATGAGATCATGCATGACAAAGAGTGATTCATTGCTGCTTGATTGTTGAAAAAATGATCTTCTGAATAGATCACGAAAACACTCACCACCGAGATCTTCCATAGGCTTGTTTCCTTTTGTTTCTTGAACCAAGCCTTCTGCCATCCATAACAAGACTAGCTCTTTCTCCTCAAATTCATAATCCTTTGGGAAGAGTGAACAATAAGCAAAACACCTCTTTAAATGTGAAGGGAGATATTGATAGCTCAATTTAAGAATTAGAAAAATATTGCTTTTCTCTTCTGGAATATCCCAAATCTTGCTGTTTAACACATCTTCCCACTCATCACGATCATGTGTAGTGCATAAAAGGCCTCCAAGTACTTTTGCTGCCAAAGGTGAGCCCTTACACCTCTCTAAAATTTTTCTACCAATTTCTTCAAGTTCTGGATGTGCACTAAAATCTGTTGTCCCTAATGCGTTTTGGGTAAATATGGTCAAACAAGCATCATTTGACAACTCCTCCAACTTGTAAGGTTGAGTAGCTCCCATTGTTGATGTAACACCATCATTTCGAGTCGTGATAATAATTTTACTTCCTTGAGCCCCAAACTCAAAAGGCTTGCGTAGGTTACTCCAGTCATCTTTGTTTTCATTCCAAACATCATCCAAAATGAGGAGAAACTTCTTGCCCGATAATTGGTCTTTCAATTTGTGTTGAAGTAAATTTAAATCACTATCATTGCAAGTCTGTTTAATGATATCTTGTAGAATTTCTTTTGTCACCCTTGCGGTATCATAATCTTCAGAAACACAAACCCATGCTTTCAAGTCAAAATGACGGCTCACATTGTCGTCGTTGTAGACTAGTTGGGCAAGAGTCGTTTTACCCAATCCCCCCATACCAAGTATGGGAATCACAGAGAAACACAAGCCCAATTGAGTGTTACTTGATTCACCGCTCAGCAACAAGTCGACAATAGCCTTCTTATCTTCATCTCTACCATACATACGATCTTCATTCACCAGAGAAGTCTCAGGATCTCTTGAACGGACTCTTGTTCTAGCCCTTCCCTCAACACGGTCTCTCAATTGCAGATCATTCTTTCGTGTCACAATTCCTTGCAATCTTCTGTTGATCTCTTCAATCTTGGACCGCATATTGGCATCGAACATAATAGAACTTGGTGTCAAACCCACACAACAAGTAGGGATGAATTTTCGTAACTTACTTGTGCTGGGTTCTGCATTAATCAACTTACGTCGCAAAGCTTCAGTAGCAAACTTGTCCAAGATGTCGTCTGCATCATAAGCCAAGACTTCCAGCTCATCCAGCCACTTCTTCACGAACTCGCTCGTCACCTGCTTCTCTTCTGCATCATCCAGTACTGCACGGATCAGCTGCAACGTGTTCTCCCATTTCTCGAGGTCATCATGAACTTGCTTCTTCTTAAAGATCTTCAACAAATCAGGGGATGCTAACTTGTCAAACAACACTTGAAAAAAAGAGGACAGAGCAGCCTCTCCAATGATGGACATGGTTTGCACGTAGGGACAAAGGAAGTATGGGAAATGAAGTAACCAAAGTGACACTCCACACACACAAAATTGAGTTAGGAACACTGAAGAGGTTTACTGTGATCTGTGAATGTTCAAGATCTCTCTCTATATTTTTTTTTTTTATTTCTTCTTCTTGCTTTCTCAAATGGTGGGTCTGGTTGTGCAAGACTTTTGTTCACCCTACGCGGTTTCAAAAGTATAAAACGACATAAAGTTACATGTATAATGACATAAAGGAAGAAAGATACAAAATGGAGCATGCCAAGATTGACTGCATTATTGGTAGCTTTATTAGTGCTCAAGACTTTTGTAAGGCAACCATCATTATTTCCACCTTAGGGAATCTCCTAGTGATTAAGTTGCTTAACATGTCGGTAGGAAATTTCCAACATCAATTAAAATAATGGATATAAAGTTACCACAAACTATATAATATAGCATACTGAAGTGAAAATTTGATAAGAATCAAATGAGATTTTAATTATACTCTAATTTTGTGTCAATTGTCATCTCAAGTTAAATTTTAAATGCTTTAATTTTATGTCAAGTGTCTTTAAAACTACAATTTAGACAACTTTTAACTCATTTAAAATTATTTTTGAGCCCATTTAAAACTACTTCCAAATCATTTAAAATTAATATAATTTTTTTTACCAAAATTTCATTATAAATTCAAGTACAAATTTCAATGAAAAACTACATCATGTTCTAAAAAAATTAATTGTTCTTAATAACTTAATTTATTGTATCACAATGACAAAATTTACTTTAAGACTCAAAAACTTTTTTTTTTAATTTAAGACTCAAAAACTATGTATTTAAATATGTTAACAATCCACCTTTTCTAAAAAACTAAAATGGATTGCCCTAAAAAAAAATCTAAAACTAAAATGGATCAATTAACAATAAACAAATGACATATTCTACCGAATTTCATTCTTACAAAATTTATTATTTAGATATGATATAAAAATAATTTAATGTGTATTTCTAATCTCATCATGCCACGTCCTCATGGCCTAAAAATGCGTCCTCAAACCTGAGGTTCGGAATCCGAAGCAAAGTAGGTTCTGGTTCAGTCCTTTTATTATCCACTTTATTTTATTTTCAATCATTCACTGGACTGGTAATCTCAAATCTTAATCTGAGTATGTAATAATAATGGAATCTTTGGATAATAGAGAAATTAAATTCAGTTAGGATTTTTTTTTTTTTAAACAGAAAAATTAAATTGAGTTAGGACTTAGGAGTGAAAACACTTTGTTCTGTGAAAGTTGAAGAAATCTGAAGGTGTTTTCTATATTTTTTCTTTTTAATTTCTTCTTTTGCTTTGTCAATTTGTGGGGCTGGCTCTGTAAGACTTTTCTTCAATTTTAAATGCAAAGTAATGAAATGACAAAAAGGGTGAAAGATACAAATGGATGGAGTACGCAAGCTCCACTCTGTTCCTGTTTTAGTGCTTACAACTTTACATCGTAAGTCTGAAAGTGGACCAAGAAATCAATAAAGAGAGAAAGATACAAAATGGAGCACGCCAAGATTTACTACTTTATTACTCACCAAGACTTTGTAAATTTCCAATCTCAATTAAAATAATGGATATACAGAAACTTTATCTTTACCACAAATATATAATTCGAAGAAGATACACATATATACATAGAGTAAAATACACTTCCTATCTTTGAAATTTAGGTTCGAAATCGATTTTGGTTTTTTTAACTTAAAACATTACAATTTAGCCTTGAAAATTTTAGAAGGCATCAATTTTGTTATCTTGTCTGTGTACTGTTAAAGAAATTGCATGTGTAGCACACAGAGTAATAATGTTAAATACGATGTGACCTGAAATAAATTAAACTAAAAATAAATGGTAGGACGAAAAAATTATTACCTTTTAAATAAAAGGTGAAAGTATAACTTTTTAAATTTCATGGCCAAGCAAGTTCTCAACCCATTAAAAAGGATGATTTTTCTAGTACATTTATAGATAAGGATATAGTTTATCTCCAACCCAGTTTGAAGGAATCCTTCTTCAATCTATTATGTGGCAAGCAAATAAACCATACATATGTGTATTTTAAAAGGTCACATGACTCATTAAAAATGTTATGTGACTAAAAATACACGTGGATAATTTATTTACTTGCTACGTAGTGGGTTGGAGGAGGATTCTTCCAAACCAGATTAAATAAACTATTTCTTATAGATAATGTTACAACAAAATATTGATCGAAATTCCCCAATTTTTATTTTTTTATTTTTATTAGGCGCCTTAGGGACTAGAGTCATAATAGTTGCATTAACTTCCCTAAACATTTTACCTGATCTAAAGAAGGAATGTACTGCTGCTAGCACTTCCTTTTGTATGAGAATGATAGACTAGGCTCGCTCAAAGAATAGAGCTGTAAAGCCACCAAGATAGTCATCTTTCATAAAGAATAATAATTGTTTTATTTCAGCATCTGTAGTCTCAGTTTGCATAAGTTCCTGTTGCCTAGCTTAAGCCAAGTGTTCCAGAATTTTGTTTCTTGAAAGCCTCTTGGAAACCTTTAATTACCCAAAAAAATATAAAATAAAATAAAAAAGACTCTTGGAAACATTTTTTTCTTTTTACTTTTTGGGTGTAAGTAGTGAAGCCAAAGACTTCTCGAACACAAACACACACTTTTTGGCAGCAAGAGTCAAGAGCTGTTTGAGTGGAACTGGTCTTGCTGGATAGTCTCTTCTCAATGGCTTAACAATCAAATTATGAAGAATACAAAGCTTAATTTTCTAGCTCTTGATTATTCAGAAGTGAGACCATTAAATCAATATCTAACACTTATTTTTCCTCAATCATATCTAATAGTACTTATCTATAATCTATATCTATAATCTATAATCTATAATATAAATTAAAACCTGAAGCAGAGAGAAATTTTTTACCCTCCTCCAAACACCGCCACGTAAGAATCTCTACTCCCACATACTTCCACCTCACTCTTCTCTCTCCCTCACTACCTCTCTCTCTCTCTCTCTCATAGGCTCAGCCTCTTCATCTCCCACGCCTCTTCATCTCCTAGGCCTCTTCCCTACTATTTTCTTTTTCTTCCCCGACTCCTAACCTTACTCTTCGTTGTTTTTTTTTTTTTTTTTTTTTTTTTTTTTTTTTTTTCATACCCATTAAATCACCAATTCACTCAATTGATTGCACATCACTGATTGCTCAATTGATTGCACCTCACCGATTGCCCAATTGATTGCTCACTGTTACTTTGCCTCACTCATCTACTCAATCTCCTATTTAAACCTATAGTACCCACTCCCCCAAAAATTGCTAATGTTGTGCTCGAGTTTTGTTTTTTCTCCCAGTGGTTGTATGGTGGTTTGTGTTTGAAAGGTGCACTCTTTATCCCCTTTGCTTTTTTTTTTTTTTTTTTTTTTTTTTTTTTTTTTTTTTTTTTTTTTTTCGGATTTGAAGGTTTTGAGCCTTGGCTTATGGGTTTAATTTTTGTGTTTTATGGAATGATAAAATTGGATTTGTGTATTTTGTGGAATGGGTTACGATATTTCCGAATTTGCCGAGAATAAAACCTTCTTTTTTTTTCTTTTTTTTCTTTTTTTATTATTATCAACAATTAGTTGTTCACACGCTAGATCCAAGGCTCTCTTCTAGGAATTCTATTGTTTGCTGAATATCAAAAAAAATTCAAACTGGAGAGAATTAGGTGATCATTGTGGCTGCATTATCTAAGACATGTCATGCTAATAGAGCTATATCACCAATTGTATTCACATAAGAATGAATGATGAAGGGTGAGGTTTTTAGTTCAAAATCTGTTGGATGCGTGTGTAACCATTAACAAAAAAATGTCGTTGCCTTTGATTAGAATGAAATGTCATCAAGATACTGGTATGTTGCTAGCTATGATCAATCCAATATAAGTATTCCTCATGTAAATTCTATTGTTATTCTTCATCACCCTCATCCCCTATGGGTGGTGTGCTTTTTCTCCCCTAAGTGTGGTAGCCGGGTAGCATCACACCTATGGAGAGATTTAAGCTTTAATGCAACTTTCTTTCTCTCATGACATGTTGCAAATGTGTGGTTTGCAAAATTTTCACTTTGAGTAGTATGTAACAGCTTATGTTAACTGACATCGTATATGTTATACCTTCTCTCTATAGCTCAAAGCTAAAGAATTAACCATCAAAGAATAAGAATTGTTTGAGGAGCTGTTGATCTAAAATTTATAAAGGCAGGAATTAAAGTTCATTATAGACATTCATGTTTCTTGGTAAACTTTAAGAAGTATGTTATATATGCATCTATATTTTATATATCAATTGTGAATTTTTGGTTATTCTAGAATGGGTGCCCTGAGTATAGCTAGAATTGGCGCCTTCTAGAGGAAGGACAATATCATGTTCTATGAGATACGTGATACAACCAGTTCTAAAGTTGTGGATACAAAATCATTGACAGCCACTGAATGTAATTCAATGACTTCTGCACCTTATGTTGAAAATGGAGAATTTGCCGACACAACAAAGCTCAAGAAAGAAGAAAAAACTTGGATAAGGCAGCTGAGATACCTTATGATTTAGGATAGATTACTTTTACTATTGTATTTACTTTACTATTATTGGTGAATTTTTTGTTTAATCTTTTAAATATTATGTTAGCTATTATCTTGGAAAAAAATATGTTTAGCCATAAAGCAAGTTTAGTATATGATGCTGATATTCTTAAAGTTTGCAAATAAATTCCTTTGTTTTACATTTGGATTTTTATAGCCATAATTCCATAAACATGCTAAAACTATTTGATGCAATCCTTCCCTAAGCATATTCTTGCTTTTCCTATGTAGTGGGTTAGGAAAACTTTTCTCCAACCCATTTTCGCAACTAATATCCCAAATATTTTCAATTAGAGATTTTTTTAGAGGAGCCCAATGAAAAGGAGTTGAAATTTTATTAATAAAATGTCTATATTAAATTTTATTAACCCCACATGAAAGCATTATTATATCAATAGCATTGGTATGTAAATAAAATCAAACCCAATAATTGAAATAATTCTTATTGACTTTATATATATAAAATATTTTTACTTCTTCTACATTCATTTGTTTAATAAAAAACAATAAATTCCATTCAACAATCAATTTAAAAACCGTTGAGGTATCACCTTTATGATTTATATAACCACTTCTACCATCTAAAGACTAATATAACCACTCATGGAGCATTTACAAATCCAACCATTATCCCGATTAATTCCATTATTAAATATTAAAACCAAATAAATTAAAGTAAATGATAATTACTTTAAAACCAATCATTTTGAATTCCATTTTAACACTTAATAGAAAAACTTTAGAACAACTACCATAAGAAAGACCACAATAATGCCGTATGAAACAATAAAAATTAAAGCAAATAATTCAATAAGAGCTTTACTTTTTACCACATACTAATATTACCCTGAACTTTCATTTTTGTTGGGCCACTGTTCCTCAAATTTTTACCATGCCTTCTACTCTTGCTAAAACAGAATTTTATGTGTTAACAAGTAAGAACAACCAACAAATGATTATATGTGGCAAAACTACAATCAGCTTATAGTGTTCTTAAAAGCATCAATTTGGCCAGACTAATGCAGCATCATGTAATTCTACAGAATGATGAAATCATACTAATTCATGAGTGTTTTTTAGCTGGCAACAAACAAGCAAAAATTTTTCTTCGGGTTTACCATATCTTCATACAAGACTAAACTACACTGGAACAACAACTACTACTTGAAGCTAACAAAGAGGGCGAAACAAACACAAAATATGGACTTGCGATTGCTTTATTATGCGAATGGAACGAGGGTGGAAAACCAACTACTTTTATTGATACTACACCAGTGCAATGGAAAACATGCACTCCAGAGTTGTCATCAGATCCTTTAACAAACTACTTCTGGAACAAACAAACTTTTATTTACCAAACAAACAAGCATGCAAAAAGAATGAAATTGGCCTTTGGGACCGTGATTGCCTTTACCTTTATGGAAATGAAGAATTACATGTCATATGCAATATGTATTCAATTGACTTGGAGATATACCAGTAGACTTAAGAAATCAATCAACAATACCACTTAAAAACTTCTCCAATAATAAAATATTATGTTACCTGAAATTTGATTGTGTCTTGCAAAAAGCCCTACAAAAACTTAAATAAATTGACCAAAGTAGAATACAATATGAAAAGGTTGTACCAAATACAAGAACATTGATTAAGCTCATTACAAAGTGATAAAGTAATTACTTATTCCGCGCATCGCGCAGGTCCGCGACTAGTAATACTAAAACTCAAGCGGAAATTTTATAGGGAGAATATCTTTTGTTTGGAAGAGTATTTAAATCAGGTCTGTTATTAGGGAGAATATTTTAATAAGACCAAAGTAGATATTCGTATGATTGTTCCTAATTTACATTACAATGCAAACAATGATTTATTTATTTATTTAATAGAATGTGAGGGATTTTTGCAATATAAAAAGGTGGCCACTTGCTGTCTTGCATAGTAGTGGGTGTTACAAGATAAAAGAGGTCACTTGCATAATTGGGTTTGAACGAATAATCAATATTATTGGGGTAATCAACAATTTGATGTATCCAGTTTGTACTTTGTGGTGTTCCCCAATGTATCGTGGAATGTGGATTGAAACCAATATATAATTTATGGATTAATAGAGGTTCAAACTGTTGGCCATAGCACTAACACCCTCTACGATGACTACTGCTTGGGGTTTGAAACCCCCCACTTCATTTTCCCAATTTTTACCTAACAAAAAAATAACAATTCATGTATAAAAAATGGGTACTGCGGTTTAGGTGCATAATAACAATGGTTAGAAATTGAGATCGAGCCCACTAGACATTTAGCTCAATGGTAATCTCTCAATTTTCCATTCAGTTGAGTTTGGATTCGATCTTTCTCCCCACTCATATATCTTGTCTTTGTATTTAGAGTAGGATTTCATCTTCAAATGAAAAATAAAAATAAAATAGTTGTTGGAATCCCATGTACAAGTAGAGCTACCAAACCCCACAACATGTATGTTATTTTTTTCTTTTATAACTCCACCACTAACATCTGAAAACGAAATTATTCAATATACTTACTTGGTGAAAGAATCCACTTGGCATCAATTTAATTCAGAGAGAGAGAGAGAGCAACAATATAAAAGTGTACACTAGCATAATTGAGTTTGAAGAGAGAGAGAGAGAGAGAGAGAGAGAGAGAGAGAGAGAGAGAGAGAGAGAGAGAGAGAGAGAGAGAGAGAGAGAGAGAGCAACAATATAAAAGTGGCCACTAGCATAATTGAGTTTGAAGGAATCAACCATGTATTTTTGTTTCTAATGTTTCCAAATCCATCGTGGGATTGGAAACCTTTAAATAATTGATGGATTGATGTCTAGAAAGCTTGGCACCGCGTTTTAGGTGTTAAATTGCATAACTGTGGTTTGAATGGGACAAACAAGTTCAACCAACAAATAAAAGACAACTATACTGGTTGGAATTAGATAATGTTAGGAAAAAAAAAAAAAAAAAAGAGCAAAGGAGTTGATGAATTGATATAGCATAAATTGGCCAAACTCCATAGATTTAAGCTTTTGGATTAAATGGTATCCTATATGTTACCTTAAACTTTCAATTGGAATCTCCCCAATGTGTGATCTCTCAACAGGTAACAAATAGGATATGACAAGATAGTTTTTTATATTAGAGAATTTAGGATGGTTTAATTTCTAGCTTTAAAGTCAAGTGAAATTGTTGTGAAATTTAGTACATAATTTATCATAGATGATTTTTGGGATTTAAAAGAATGTGGAATTAAATCTTGATAGATGATTAATTTGGAACTTGAAATGTATGAAGAAACAATTATTATCTTTTCTTTTATTTATAATTTGTGAACATTCAATAAACATTAGTATTATTTTTCATGTATTAATTTAGTGTTGAATATCTATATTATTCTCTTTCTTTAATTTCAGCATCTGTAATCTCATCTTGCATAAGTCTCTGTTGCTTGCAAGCGATTTGGGAATTCAAGAGGTTAGAGACCCTATTAGCATTAATCCAATTACCCCAAATTTTTGCTTCTGAACTAACTCCAATTTCTGTCGAGCTTTGAATACCCTTTGAGAAATATTGCCAAATTTTTCTGCATTCATTTTCTTTAATACCCATTATACAACCTTTAGCTTAGAATAAAGTTGGAACATAGGAAAGCGTTCCACATTAATATTCCAAGCTTCTTGGACCCAGTCTAGGAAGTTGGCAAGATCAACCCAATAGTTGAAGAATTTAAAGGGCTTAGGACTAAAATTAGGACTCAACCTCCAGTTGAGTTGGTGAGTGTCTTTTGGATTGGTAACTGCTAAAGTGTGGGCTTGGGCTTGGGCTATTGCAAATAGGCTCACAACCCACTTCATTTGTGACCAATCCTTCCATTTCAGCATTTCTTGCCAGCTCAGCATTAACAAACTTACCCACATTTCCCGCGCAAATTGGATTGTTCATTTTTCAATAAAGCTTAAAAAATATATGTGTTATGGCAGCTTGGCATGATTGATTTAAAGGAAAAAATATGAGGGAGAGCTAACCCTTTTGCTAATTGAACTAAAGCCCAAGGGCCAAGATTTGGAGCTTACTGGAATCAAAAAATAAAAAATGAAAAACATGGCTTCTAGCCCATGTTATGCCCTGCACGGCTGCACACAAAGAAAATTAACATTAGTCATGTTTAGTTTTCATTAATGTGTGTGTACCAACTTATTACACCATTTATCAGATTTTAGAGGCAAAAGAAAAGGTTGGATTGGATGCTGTTTGTTGGATATATTATGAGTTGGTCGAATTCTTGGCTTTGTATGCTTATCTGGTTATTGGGTTATGTAGTGGACATAGTGGCAGTGGTGAAGATGATGAAGAGATGGATGTTGATGCTGCCAAGGAGGCTGGTGAAGTTGCGCAGGCATTAAAGGTAGCAGATGCACTTGGGAGAACTTCCAATATCGCAAAGTCGAAGACCAGTTTTGACAATATAGGTGACGGTTTGAGAGAACTTGACATGGAAAATTATGATGAAGAAGATG
>BKZX01010534.1:0-18312 GCA_014362285.1 Fagus crenata
GAGGAGTATTGATGAAGCTGCAGCAATAGAGATGAGGGCAAGACCAGCAGCAATTGTTGCTGTGTTCTCAGCTCCATCAGCAGATTTACCTGCTGTGGATGCTCTTTTTTTCCACATTTGCCATGTGTCGCCTTGTGAATGGTGGAACGTGACTTTTATTGTTTGATGGGGTGTTGAATCCAAAACTCGACATTAGGCTAGTGGTTTGCCTAGCGGTTGATGGTGCAATTCCCTTGAGTCTAAATCTGTCACGTTTGGAGTCTGCCAAGTCTAAGTCTGCGGTAGAACAAGGAACTCGAGATTTGGTGTCTGCCAGAGAATGAGAACCAGTTTTCCAGACCAAAATCCAAGTGGAACACAACACACGTGTTGGCTCATGAGTGGTCAAACGTGGGGTGGATCTATTTGATGGGGATGTTGAACCCAAAACTCTACACCGGGCTTGTTGAGTTGCCCAATGGCTGATGGTGCTTTCCTCTGGAATTTCTGATTTACTGGGCCACAATACTTAAAGAGATAGTTGCGGTAGACAAGTAGAATCAGTTCCGCAAATCAAAACTAATCACCATAAACCTTGCATTCACCAAGTGCTGGGTCGCAATACACATAGAGAATGGTCACAGTAGGCTGACAAGGCCAGTACCGCGGATCAAAAACTAATCACACTAACTTTGCTTTCACCAGGGCTTGCCAAAATAATAATATGTAAGAAATGTACAATAAGCTTGCCAATAGGCAAACAGAGTCAATCCCGCAGATTAAAATTAAACACAATAAACTTGGCTTTCACAAGGATTTGCCATGAATAGTAACATGTAAGAAATATATATAACAAACAATGGAACTCAAGAGATTTGGGGAGTAGAAAGAGAATTATTTACTGTGCACAAGTGTATGAATCAACATCATTAATTGGTATGGGTGTTTGGTGGTTGAGTAGGCTTTTTGGCTGTGAAAGACTGAAAGTGTCTCAGTCTACCACGGATCTGCAGAAAGTGTTCTGCAAAATTTTGGTTGTCTTCTCCCTTGAAGCTTTGTGAAGCAACTCCTATGAAGGGATTAATTTCAGACCAAGATCAACCAACCCCCCTTTCCTATTTCTCACCCCTCTTTATAGTGGTGTTAATATCTTGTGGTCTCAACCATTGCCCTCTTAATCATGGTAATTTCCATTTATCCGCAAGATAAAAAAGGGTGGAATTTGATTGAATTTTTCTAAGATTAAGAAAATAATCTTTATTTGCCGCAGGCCTGACTTGGGTTGCGGCAGACAGCTAATCCCTCATTTCTAGTGTTGGGGATGGTGAGCATTAAATGCTTGACAAAGGGAGTTGAGGTAATTGAGTTGACTCATACACATTTTGCATAATCAAGTTTGATCTTACCATTTTTGCATTATTCCCGAGTAGATTAATGCTTTTTATGTCACGGCAGATCAAAGAAATTCAGTAAATTAATCCCCTACCTCCAAACCGTTCTTCCTTAGTTCCATGTTGAAGATGAGCAAGGACCATCGGAGTGCTGGGCTACGGTGGTTGCTGCTCTTGAGTGGTGGCAGCCTTGGTGGCCATGGCAGCTCTCTAGGCTTTATTTGCTCTTGCTTTGTTTTCTCCATCACTTCTCCCCTCATGGCTTGTGTTGTAGCAGACATTTTTTTTATGAAATATCTACCATATCTGAAGGTTAATAGAGAAAACCAGCAACGTTGTATGATGATGATGGCATTTCATCTTCTGATTCAAATCATCATTGATTTTGGGTTATCTTTCCCAATATTTCTGTTGTTGACAAGTCTGCTGCATCTACTATGTAGTCTGTTGTATCTGTTGTGTAGTCTGCTGTGTATCTGTTGTGTAAAACTTTGGCTGGCTGGGCATTAAGAAGCTTCAGCCATGGAGGACTGTGCTGGTCTCTTAGGGAAGACAATGAATAGTGCACTTTATTGGTTGTTGCATCTGATTGATACGTTACTTGCTTTTGTCTTCTCCATCACTTCACTCATCTCAGCTCTTGTTGCGGTAGACATTGTTACGGTAGACGTTTTTGTGAACGTGTCTACCGCGACCGCTGGTCAATGAGAAGGACCAGCCTCCTTCTGCACTTATGGGACCTAGAGATCCGCATTTTACATTGGGAAAGTGCTCTTTTAACATCTTGAGCACCGCGCCAAAAAAAGGGGAAAAAAGGGATCACGTGGGGGTGCTTTTCCCTCTCTTTTTTGGACTGTTCTGACGAGTCCCATTATCATCATAGCAGATATGAGTTTGGATTGTCTGCTATGTAAACCAAAGTTTTGTTGTGTTTGTTTACTGTGTAAACTTCTGAATATTGTAAAGCTTTAGCCATGGAACACCATGCTGGTTTGTTGGGATAAGCATGTTCTGGTGGGTCCTATGTTATCACAAGAGATGTGTGTCTGGAATTGAGTGGGCCGGATTGGGTCTTAGGTTTAATTGATGGCCCAATGCCATTACTTCTTGTTTTCTGCTGCCGTAGACTACTGGGCTCTGTAGCCGTAGACTACTGGGCTCTGTTTCCTTTGGGCCCTCAAAGCAAAGTTTGCTACCTTGAGGCTTGGGCTAGTGTGGCAAAAAACGGGCCTCTACACTTGCATTTCCGGAGCTTATTGTACTTTCTCCCACATAAACTGTAGGCTGGAAGGTTTAGAAGATGTTAGATGCAACAAGCTATTTAATATTGAAGAATTGTGAGAGGAGCAGATCAGAAGGACAAAGATATAAGAAATAAGTAACAATCATAATAACAAGTGGCTACAATAATTCATTGGGCTCTTGTCCTAGTTGCTGACAATTCTGTGGTTAAACCCTAAAACATGGGCACTAGTGTGGCTTTTTTTTTATTTTTTTTTATTTTTTGGGACATAGTTGCCAATAAAAGCTGAATTAATTGTCACAACTAAACTATTTTACCTAAAATAAACCCTAGTTAGCCTAGAAGTACCAAAATTCTTATGTTTGGTATGACCATTCCCTTCTGCATAGACCTGGTCTGTAGATTATTTGAGAATTTGGTTATTGTTTTACATAATTGTTAACAGCTGTACATGCCCATTTTTTAACCAATACCTGGAATGGGCCCCCAATAAAATATTTGGGTTCAATTAATATTTAAAAGGATTGGCCCATTAAACCCAATTCATTAAAAATGCCCATACAACACCCATTAAAGCCATCTGAGCCTATTTTAAAGTGTCGTGGCACTATTTTAAAAACCCAAAAGAGCCTGCGTAGAGCCCCACAGCCCAAAATGTATTAATATTATGGTCATTGGGCCTAAATGCTATTGGGTTAAATGAAAGAAATAATTGAAGCCCAATAAGTGGACAACCCAGCACCTCAATCAGTCATAAAAAGCCTGTCCGTGGGCCCCCGAAGCCAGAAATCACAGCTGGAGGTTATGGGCTCTATGTCTGCCACGAGTGGAGCCCACGTGATGTCATTTTGTCACTATGAAAAGGGCAAACAGTGACTGCCTACCCCTTTATTGGTACCAGAAGAGTGTAGTCTTCTTCCCCGACCCTTCCCCAGCAGATTTCAGCACAACCAGCTCACCATATCTCTCCATTTCACCAGAATTTATGGAATTTGACACTGTTTCTACGGCAGACCTATAGGTAAAAGCTTAAATACCGTTGGACACATTCAAGATACATGGGAAATGGGAAAACTCCACGACCCATGTCCATCTCAGTCCCAAAAAGGACTCAGGGAATAGCCCCACAGCCCAGACCCGTGAGGGTACTACTCTTCTTATGTGGTTTAGACTTGAGGAGTGTGGTTTGGTGGAGGGGAGTGAGTCCCAAGATCTAGGCAACCATTAAGCTGCTGTCACCGGGTTTGCTGGGGGGCCACAGTGACAAGCTTGTGGAAACCAAGGTCAATAGAGGCATGCATGGCTTAACCTTTCACAAAAACCAACCCATTAAGCATTAAATGCTTCTGAGGAGATCATTCCAAAAGTTAAGGAAGCTCTATCCCGAAATTAGGGGGTAATCTTACTTATTTCCACTTATGGAATACTTTCAAATTTTTTCCTTAAGAAAAACACCATTTATAATTAAGTTTCGAAGTCCATGGGCTTAAGGGAAATAAAAAAACTTGATTTTCCCATTAGTTTAGACCACCCTAATCACTCCTATAAATAGGATTGATTGGATTCTTAATGGAATCATCAACCCATCACCAAGACCAACACCACCAGAATGACAAAAAATCCCAACAACAACTCAAGAAATTACCACAATTAACTCAACCAAAGAGACGGTTTTCACTTAGAACCAAGTATTTTTGTTTCTATAGAATCCTTTAGAGAAAAAATAAGAAATTAGGAATTTTTTGGTCATCTTCAACCCGAAGACCCTAAATCCAACCAAGAAACAGAATCCCAACCAAGAAAATTGAGATTCGTTGCTCAACCTTCTTTACTAGCCAGAAAGCTCCTGTAGCAGATGTCTTAGCCGAAACTCTAGGAAGTCTTAGTAAGGTCATAATACCTTTCCATCTTTGATCTAACTCCAGAAAAGGCCTAAACACATCCTCCCTTCACCCTCATGCATGTCTCATTGGGGCTAACTCTCTCCCACCAAGTCAACACTTTTTTAGTTTAAACCAATTCATTATTTTTAAACATTTGCCTTCTGGCAGATGTCAGCAGAAGCATGGAAAGCACGTATTCTAATTATCTTTGATTAAAGATATTATGTTGCAAGCATGATACAATTGAGGAATAGTGGAAAGCCCGGTCCAATAGCTGTTCATTGGGTTTCTTGTTGACAATATCACCTTAACAAGCCTTCTTGATCTTTGTCTTATTTTACTTGGGCTTCATAATCTTGGCTCTCAAATATTCTTGGAAGATGCCCCCATTAGCCTTTGGGCCAGACTTTGGGCCCTCAGTTAAATTTTGGGTTCAACTCCCTCTTCTCAAAACCAAGCCCACGTTGTGATCGCCCTCGGGGCAACATGTGGCGTCAACACAAAAACACCCCTCACATTTCTGGTGACTCCATTGGGGAGTCGAGATCAGCACTTCCAAAAAGAAAGCTAGAGCTCAAGAATCATGCCTCCTAAACTCCGATAAAGAGAAATTCGAAGGGAAGTCTTAGCCCACACAGAGCATTCCCGAGCTGAATCTGCAGTCAACGCACAAGGACAAGATCCACCACAACAACCTCCAAGTGATCCAAACCGGGAAGTGCTACCGACAAATTTGATGCTGGAACTTATACAGGGCCTGCAACAGACTCAAGGTGAGCTGGTAGAGGCTATCAAGCAACTCAAAGAAAAAGATGTTGGTGTAAAGACATTTCCTCAAAATGAAGGGGAAAACCAAGAAAAGCCTTATCAAGACTCAGGTTCCCACAACAAGGGGACTATCTTTGTAACAATGTCTGATGTGGTAGATCTGTTGAAGCAAGAAAGAGAAAAGAATCTAAAGAAGCCAAGACACTTTGTAAGGAAACCTCCTTACCCTATAGAGTTGCTAAATCAGCCTTACCTCGAGAAGTACATTGTTCCAACTTTCTCACGTTTTGATGGCCGTAAAGGGAGTGCACTTGTACATATTAGCAAGTTCATAGACTCAATGGGGGCTTACGCCGGGAATGGTGATCTATGCCTACGTGAGTTTTCCAAGTCTCTTGATGACAGAGCTTATATATGGTACACCACTTTGCCTCCCGAGTCTGTGAAGACGTGAGAAGACATGGTTGAGTTATTTTGTGAGACATACTTTCAAGTGGAGGAGAAGATTACCCTTGTCAACCTTCATACTACAAAACAAGCAAGTGGGGAAGACTTGCTGCACTACATACATCGCTTTCGTGATATATCCTTAGATTGCTATGCCAATTACGAAGAAGACGAGCTAGTAGGAGTTTGCATAGACAATATGCTGCTAGAGTTCCGAGCTCACCTCGAGAACCTCGACATCTCAAGATTCACGCAACTTCTCCAAAAGGCTTGGAAGACAGCACTATCAGTTAAGCCTCACACCGAGAAGCCTAAAGAAAAGAAAAGCCAACCACAAGTTCTTACGGTGTCCACCGTAAACAAGAAGCGAAAGAAATCATCCGAAAGATCTTTTGAGGAGCCACCGTCTCCGGTTCCTTGTACCTTGAAAGAGATGATAGTTATTCTTAACAGATGGGTAGCAGATGGCGTTATCAAACTCCCGGAAGCTCCGAAGAAAGCAACCGAGGAAGACAAGAAAAACTAGAAATTTTGCCACTTCCATCAATACATCCATCATTCCACAGAAGATTGCTGGACTCTTCGAAGGAAATTCCATGAGAAGATTCAAGATAGAACCTTGGAACTCCCTCAAGCACATACCGATCCTTTTCTCAAGCATAAAGATAAAGGTGTGGTTTTAGTTGTTATTCATGGAAATGCTAGTGATGTGGATATGGACGAACCTGCTGCTGCAAGTACTGCCATGACGCCTGCAGCTATCAAGACATTGCAGAGGAACCCCAAGTTTCGGTCTCTCTTTAACCAACTGGGGTTAAATCCAGAAGCTCGCACAGTAGCTACTGAGGCCATTATGGCCATAGCAGCAGAATCCAGTGCTCACTGCTTTACAGCAGAAACCCACGCTAGTCGAGCTTTTCTAGAAACAACCAATACAATAACGTTTACAGATGAAGATATGGAGGTTCAGTATCCAGATCACCAACGTCCTCTCTACCTCCCAGCCACAATCAATGAGGTGCAAGTGAGACGTGCTTTGGTAGATACTGACTCTTGTATCAATCTCATTCCCTTAAGCACTATCTAAGCAACAGAAATATTTCAAAAGAAGATCCAAGGAGCACCTATGGAGATAAAAGGCTTTGGTGGTATGGGAGAGTACATTAAGGGACACATCCAACTTGTTCTAAAAGTTGGTCCTATTGTAGTTTTGACGCGGTTCCATGTTGTGGATTCTGTGGTTCCCTACCACATATTATTGGGAAGGCCTTGGCTGCACAAACATCAACTGGTATCCTCCACGTACCACCAATGTGTAAAAGGAAGGCTCAACAGAAAGCCCATCCGAATAGCCACCAACCCCATGCCTTTCAACCAATCCGAATCCCATTTTGTTGAGGTAGCCCTCTATGACGAAGTTGCCCCAGCACGAGAAGCATCACTTGCTAAGCCTGTTGGAATCCCATTGCCCAAATGGGAAGAAATAAAGGATGCTCCTGAGGCAGATTTGAGAAATCTGCTGGAACTGAAAAGGAAGCGTAGAGAAGAAGCTAGCACTAGCAAGAGTCAACCACAGTGTGTACACATCCGTTTACCAGATGGGCTCATTATTTACCGCTTATGAAGGTGCATGGGGGCCGATTGTCCCTAACAAGAGGCCCACGAACCAGAAGAGGGGATCTTACAGCCCTCATGCCTCACAGTGAATGAAACAAATGGTCCAGAATCTGCAAATGCAGCTACAGGGGAATCTACCGCAGTAGATCCCAAGATTTATGCAAAAGAAGAACTCGAGGTAATCGATCTAAGTTCTGATTCCAATGTACATAGGCCTGTTTCTATTAGTGCATCATTATCAGTTGAAGAAAGAATGCATTTAGTAGAATTGTTAAAAGAATATCAAGATGTTTTTGCTTGACAATATGATGAAATGCTCGAAATAGACCCGAAACTTGTTGCCCATTCCTTGAATGTTGAACTGGGTACTAAACCAGTAGTACAACCTATGAGGACCTTCTATCTGAAGGTCAAAACTCAAATCACTCAAGAGGTAAAGAAGTTACTTGCAGCTGGCTTTATCAAGCCAATACAACACCCACGGTGGCTGTCCAACATAGTCCCTGTGAAGAAGAAAAATGGCCAAATCCGGTGTTGTATAGATTTTCGTAATCTCAACAAGGCGTGTCCCAAGGATGAATTCTCACTACCCAACATGGATCTTTTGATTGATTCAGCTGCGGGTCATGCAATGTTCTCCTTCATGGATGGCTTTAGTGGTTATAATCAAATTTTTATGTCCACAAAGGATGCCAAGAAAACCGCATTCCGCACGCCCATTGGAAACTTTTACTACACCGTCATGACGTTTGGTCTTAAGAACGCTGGAGCCACGTATCAAAGAACCATGACAGCTATGTTTCATGAGATGATGCATCGTGAAATTGAAGATTATGTTGATGATATTGTGGTGAAGTCCAAGACAAGGGAAGATCATTTTGGCATTTTGAAGAAAGTTTTTGAGAGATGTCAACTGTGCAAGCTCAAGATGAATCCTCTCAAGTGTGCATTTGGAGTTTCAGCCGACAAGTTTTTGGGTTTCTTAGTGCACCAATGCGGTATCGATGTTGATCCAGCAAGGGCATCTGCCATAGCCACTATGAAGCCACCAACTACACATAAAGAGCTGAAGAGTTTCTTAGGAAAGCTGTCATACATAAGAAGATTCATTTCTAGCCTTGCTGCTGTAACTTCTGCTTTTTCCCCACTTTTGAAGAAGGGAGCTCCATTTCATTGGTCTATCAAATGCCAACAAGCTTTCGAAAATGTACAAGATATCATGACTAAACTCCCTACTGTTTGTGCACCTATTTTTGGGAAACTTCTTCGACTTTATTTAGCTTTGAATAGCCAAGCAATTGGGGCTTTGATAGCCCAAAAGGATGATAGTGGGGTTGAACAACCCATTTACTATGTAAGCTGTGCTCTCAAAGACGCCGAAAGTCGATACTCGGGGGCTGAGCGATCTTGTTTAGCTCTAACCTATGCTTCCTAATGGCTCCGACACTATTTCCTAGCTCACTAAGTCCAGTTAATGACGAAGTTTCATCCAATCAGAAGTCTACTACAACGGCCTGTGTTGTCTAGCAGACTGGCATAGTGGCTTGTACAGTTGTCATAATACGAAATTGTCACCAAGACATCAACTGTCATCAAGAGCCAAGCCATTGCAGATCTTTTAGCTCAATTTCCTGGGGAAGACAGCTTATTCATTTCAAATGAAGTACCCGAGGAAATCAATGAAGTATTTCTGACAGGTTTGGCAGATTCTACTTGGACCTTGAGGTTTGATGGTTCATCAACTGCTACATCAGCAGGAGCCGGCATCGTTCTTTACAAAGACAATGGAGAAGCTATAACGAAGTTCTTCAAATTTGATTTCCCATGTTCTAACAATGCAGCTGAATATGAGGCTTACCTAGTCGGATTAGCAATAGCATATGAGATGGGAATCAAGCATTTGCGAGTTGTTGGTGACTCTAACCTCATGGTTTGTTAAGCCCGAGGAGAATTTTCACTCAAAGAACCATTTTTGGCGCCTTATAGAGCTTTGGAGCAAAAATTGGAAGTAAAGTTCAGCACTTTCGAGATAGAGCATGCCCAAAGGAATGAGAACCGATATGCGGATGCTTTAACTACTTTAGGATCTCAAATAGCCTTCGAAGGTGAGGAAATGGATGTCACTATCTGTAAGAAGACAGAGCCTATCACTAAATTGTTAAGGAAGGAATTTGAAGAGCTATTTCCAAATCAAGAAGATTGGCGGGCGCCGATCAAAGCCAAGCTCATGTCTCCTGCTGTCGTGGTAGACTTAAGAGAAATCAAGGACTACACATTGATATCCGGAGATCTTTATCGAAGACTGCCTAAAGGAGTTTTGGCACGATGTATCAGTATGGAAGAGGTAAATGAAAAGTTGCTTGAAGTCCATGAGAAGACCTATGGAGACGGGGGAACTATCAGCCTTTACCGTAGACTTCAGCGATTGGGATATTTCTGGCCAAGTATGAGTACAGAAGCAACAGACCTGCAAAGTCAATGCTTTACTTGCCAATTCTATCATAACAATGAAGAGGTATGTGCCACCTTTATTTCAACTGATTGGCGCACACCATTCTTAGAATACTTGCTTGAAGGAATTTTGCCACCAAACCTCAAGGATGTTTACCGCCTAAAAAGGCTAGCCTTGAGATATTTTGTAGAAGGGGAACCCTCTTTCGAAAAGGCTTTCACGGAGAGCCACTAAGATGTCTTAGCCTGCCGGAATCTCAAATGGTTATGAAGGAAATGCATGCAGGAGAGTGTGGAGAGCATCAAGGAAAGAAGAGACTTTACCAATGTTTGCTCACACTTGGTTATTATTGGCCCACAATGAAGAAGGACGCGACAGATTTTGTGAAAACATGTCATACTTGCCAAGTCCAAGCCAATTTGATCCATACTCACCCAACTAGTCTCCAAAACATGGCTACATCTTGGCCATTTTACACTTGGGGGCTAGATCTTATTGGCCCCATCAATCCCGCCTTCAGTGGCTACATTTGGATTCTCGTGGCTACCGAATATTTTACAAAATGGGTAGAAGCCATCCTGCTCCGAAAAGCAATGGGTGCTACAGTAGCCAATTTTATTCGAGAACACATAATCACTCGCTTTGGCATACTATACAAGCTCATTAGTGACAATGACACTCCATTCATAAACAAGGATGTGCGAGAGGTGCTAGAACACTACCAAGTCAAGCACCGACGTTCCACACCTTACTACCCTCAAGGAAATGGGCAAGCTAAAGCTACTAACAGAATGCTGTTGCGAATTTTGAGCAAAATGGTGTTTGATTATGGGAACGACTGGAAAGCCCACCTGGCAGATGTCCTATGGGCATACCGAAGTTCACCTAAGACAGCAACAGGTTTTACACCCTTCTCACTCGTTTATGGCACTGATACTATTTCTCCTATTGAATTGGTTGTGCCTAGCCCACGAGTAATGCAAGGGAGTGAGTTAGAGGTAGATGTTAGTATGTGTGCTGAAGCGCGGATGGCAGATCTGGAGGGATTGGACGAGGAAAAGGAATTAGCTAAAGCAAGAAGCCAAAGGAATTATCAAAAAATGGCTAGTGTCTACAGCAAAGCCCTTCGAGTCCGAGTCTTTGCAGAAGGACAAATAGTTTTAAAAGCCGCAGAATTTGTAAGGCGAAACCTCCCATCTCCGTCAAAGTTCTCTCCTAATTAGGATGGACCATACATTATCCGAGAGGCACATGGAAGTGGCTACTATAGGCTGTCTAAGTTTGATGGAACCATTCTTGCAGACCCTATTAATGAAAAATGGCTGAAACACTATTACTCGTAAGATACATTTCAGGAAGTATGCATTATGTATCTTTCTCTTTCGAAATAGCTTGTGAGCACTTTATGCCACACTAAGAGTAATAGGAGTTAATTATACTCTTCTTTTGTATTTCAAATACTATGTCAATCTTTTTGTATAATGCAATTCAAGCAAGCAAAATTGACAAAAGCTAAATCTCATTGTCATGAGTTAATGTACTTAGCAAATATGTACACAAGAAAATGAAACTAAGTTTCTAGTTAAAGCCTAAACACGACCAATACATCCCAAAAGAGTAGCAAAAAAGAAAAGAGAGTGCAGTGGATAAAATGTTCAAGCTAGCAAGTCATGGAGGGCTGATCCAACAACCGGATTTGCAGAAACTCTCCTAGCGAAAGCCAAGTCCCACGGGTTTGGTGCTACCATATTCAAAGCATCCCTCAAAGCAGCTGCTCAAGCTTCCACCGCCCTCAACTCAGCCAAGATCCTCCTACTGAACATATCATGGGCTAGCCTCCGCAAATAATCAAGAATGAAACTAAACTTCAAGCCTTCTCTGGTTATCTCTTGAACTACAGCTTTCCACTCAAGGATATGGACTTCGGTAACATCCTCAAGTCTAGTGTGCTCCATATGGGCAAGTACACAGCAGAGAAGAGTCAACATGGAGCTACCCACATGCACACCAAGCCTAAAGTATGATGAACAGCTGTCATACTTCTCCCATAAGGTTTTTAAAAATCGAACCCCCCCTCGCGGCACTCAGAAGCTTTCGAAGTTAGCCTTTGCATCATCAAAAACCCAGAAATGTTCAGCATGGCGAGAACTGACCGACATCCGGTCAAACTCTCTGAAGAAGGCATCCATATCAGAAAGGACAGATGATCCAAGTGTGGCAGACCTGGTAGTAGATAATAAACCTGGCTGACCCCTGATGGCAGACTCCACTGCTGCAGCCTGATGCCTTCTCTCTTCCTCTGCAACAGCTTCATTGCCACTCCCAGCTGCAGAAAATGAAAGAAAAAGAGGAAAGAGTCAGGTAAGCAAAGCACAACAACAAAAGTGAAGGCAAAGAAAGTAAATAAGTGACTAAAATGCCTATTGGCACTCCTTTACTAAAAAGTTGCGCTATTTACAATTTATTCTTAGGTTGGTTAAGTTAGGCCACTTGGGGAACAACAACTGAGCATCAACCCAGGTTCACCAAACGAGGGACGACAAATGGGCATTAACCCATGTCTATCGGGCTCACCTAATGAACCAAACGAGGAACAACAA
Source organism: Fagus crenata (assembly GCA_014362285.1). Taxonomy (NCBI): domain Eukaryota; kingdom Viridiplantae; phylum Streptophyta; class Magnoliopsida; order Fagales; family Fagaceae; genus Fagus; species Fagus crenata. The sequence continues at coordinate 12,381 of BKZX01010534.1, forward strand.
CTGGGTATCAACCCAAGTTCACCCAACGGCGGACGACAAATGGGCATTAACCCATGTCCACCGGTTTACCTAATGGACCTAAAGGCAAACAACAACTGGGCATTAACCCAGGTTCACCAAATGAAGGACAACAAATGGGCATCAACCTATGTCCACTGAGCTCAGCCAATTAGGCCTGGATGGTGAATAACAACTGGGCATTAACCCAGGTTCATCAGAAGGGGGACAACAAATGGGAATCAACCCATGTCCATTGAGCTCACCTATTATACCAAACGGAGGACAACAATTGGGTATTAACCTAGGTTCACCGGATGGAGGACAACAAATGGGAATCAACCCATGTCCATACACAATGGGGGACGACAAATGAGAATCAACCCATATCCACGAAACTTACTTATTAGGAGTATGCAGCCACAAAAATGGTAGGCAAACGATAGGACAAGATTTACAAAACCCATTGGTGCTGGGCTCACACAATCATAAAAAAGGTGTGGCCATAACATGGTGGACAACAAGTGGGAATCAACCCACGTTTACTAGGCTCACTTGATCAAAAAGAATATGAAAACAGCAAACAACTAGTGAGAAGTCACCCTATCTTTACAAGGCTTATGTTTCCACAACAACAAAATCGGAGCCACAAAATGGCAAACAACAAATGAGCATTAACCCATGTCTGCCAGGCTCACACAACAAGCAACAACAGCAACAGACAGCAAATGAGAATTAACCCATGTCTATTACATCTATCAAGACTTGGTTTTGCAATCATGGACAACAAATGGGCATCAACTCATGTCTAAGCAGTTCATAACCAAGAGACAAGAAATACATACATAAATTATATGCATGGCAAACAAACAGGCAGTCAAGATTGGTCCATACATTTCAAGAAATCTCTGCTATCAAGCAAAAGAACTACAAAATGATAATAAAAAGTAAATTACCTGATCTGGTTGGACTCACATGAGCTGCTACAGAAGTGGTAACTTCTAAATCAATTGCTTGGGCATCAGTTACATGCTCTCCAGTCCCAGCCAGGACATCATCATAACTATCGTGGGTATCCACCATATTTTCCATGAACACATCATCTGTAGGGTCCTAGGCGAATGTCCCTTCCATGTCTGGAATGTCACTGCCAAGAGTAACACCTGCCAAGTCAGGATTTGCACTGGCAGCAGCTTCTGCATGTCCAACTTGGGTTACACCTGTGCCAAGATCAGTGTCAACAACAGTATTTTGATTGGCTGGTGTCTCCCTAACAGTATTGCCTTCTGGAACATCAGAGATATGTACAAGAACTTCCTCACTACTAGGAACCACTTCAGCAACTACTGGTACAGTCTCATCTCTTTGCACAGATGCTACAGTAGATACCACTGCAAGTATGACTAAGAGTGTAGAAGCAATACCACCAGATTCTTGAAGAGGACTTGGAGGTGTTGGTGCTCTAGCAGTGGCTGAAATGGTCCTCTTAGAGTCAGTAGACACCATACTTCCCTTCCGAACCCTCCTAACATAGTGAAGAGTCGAGGGACTCGAATCAAATAATGAAGGGTCTGTACGGCTCCCACTCCTAGAGGGATTACCTTGTGCAGTCCCGCCACTGCTAGTTATGTTCACTGGTGTAGTCTCAACAGTCCTCACGGCACTAGCAACACCTCCAATGACCACAGGCTTGTCAACAGCTCTCCCAGTGGATTTTGGATTGCTGGCAAACGCAGTAGACACATCATCAGAAGAAGCTTCTGTAGCTTCGAGTTCATCCATAGATACTGCATCTTCATCAGTACTGTCTTCTGCCACTGCAACCTCTTCTTCGGAAAAAGCATCTGGAGCAGCAACCTCCTCAGCAGAAACATCCTTTGCTGCAGCAGTGTCTTCCTCAGAAGCAGCTCCTGCTGCATCTATTTCAGCTTCTTCACCCCCAACCCTCTCTGCAACAGCCTCAGAAGGATCAGTTTCATCACACGAGGATGATGAACTATCCAAATCATCCTGTACAAGAGGAAGAGAAAATGTGAGAACACTACCTTTGTTAAAAATAAAGAATCGTGGTTAAATGCATACCGGTATCACAATTGGTACGCAATTAAGCATATCAGCTCTTTGTTTGGACTGTCATAAAGCATAAAAAACCAAGTCAATACCATGGGGAAAGCATGTTAATGGATAAATAAAGAGACAAATGCAGAGACGCTTACTCTTTTCTCAGAATAAACTATATTTCTGGTTGATTTACGTGCAGCAATGTGTGCACCAATAGATGTTGGCATACTTGGAAAGGTTGGGGGAACGAAAGTTCTCTTCCCAGTTCTGGTCTTTCTGATTGGCTTCTTGATTATAGGGGCAGAGACCCCTTGAACAATACTCTCCTTCATCGGCAATGGGCTCTTAACGGCAGTTTCCAGAATCAAGACTCCCCTACCAGCCCTGGCAGCTAATGTTCTTTTCTTTTTTGAGGCCTGAGCAGGAGAATCCCTGCTAAGGGCTACTCTTTTCTTAGACTTGCTGGATTGTCCTCCCTTGGCATTTGGAATGCCAGCAGAAGCAGTTCTCTTTCCTCTGTTTGATGCCACTTTCCCCAGGGCAGATACATGCGGATGATCTTTCAACCACCAAGAAGGGTGGTGATCACCAAATAACGTCCACCTCAATTCTTCCTAACGCCACACAGCGTAACCCAAACTCTAACGGATTGCATAGGTGGTCATGGTGTTTGTGGCCCCAAATAAACGGGGATGATGTAATGGGGAAACACGTGTTTGCAATAGATGGGAGATATCTCCTCTCCCACTATTCCTGAACTTAACCATCTCAGCCATCAAATCTCCCCAATAATTGTTCATGGCAGCAGTATAAATACCAACTCTGTTGCCACTTGGAATCACAACCCGAGGAGCCACACCGATCCAATAGGCAAAAGCTCTAGTCTTCAGAAATGGATTAATAGTAGGGATCTCGCCTGCAACTATCCCCATCACTGCTGGAACTTCTTGATCAAAACCAAATTGTCTCCTCACCCTATGAGCACAGTACGCAATGAATTGAAGTCTGCCAGGGGACAACACAGGTAACCAACCAGCGTTTGTGGCAGACAGGAAAGTCAGGGATCTCATATCCCCAGCAATAAGGGTGTAATCTTGCGCCTCTACATGTCAGAACCTAGACATCACCGAGCGATAAGTGAACCCACGGTATGTCACTCCATAGGGCCTCCAACAAATTTTGTCTTCACGATCCAAAGAAGGGATCAAACTATGGTTGTAAAATTTGCAACCCACCCAACGAAATATGACGGGTACATCTCCTTGGAAATTACCAACATGAGCAGCCACTTCTTCTGGCATGTTAACAAACTTGTTCCTGCCTTCATAGGGTTTCCTACCCTTTGTGATATAATCTAAAGCATGTTCCTAAAGGAACGTATGAACAATGGAAGAATTGAAAGTTATGGCAACAGTATGGCAAGATGTTCCAATCAACTCCTCAACATGTAGTAAATCTAGCTGAGTATAGAGCTGACTTAACAACAATAGAGCAAGAGGAAAACAAATACCTGTAGCAATTTTCACAACAATAGGAAAATACAAGAGTTTAATGGAATAAGCAGGATGCTCACCAAATATCCACTTGCTGAGCCAATATGCCATGAAAGCGGCTCTACGTATCAAAGCATCCTTCTCTCTCCTGAAATGCTCCATCCAAGACGTAAATCTTGCTGCTTGAGTTCCTAGGGAAGTGTTCTTCCTCCCTATGTAATCTGCCAGAACAGCTTCTATCTTCATCTCCTCGGGTGAGAGCTCGATTTCAGCTGGGTCCTGATCACCCAATATTGGCAATAGCCAATGATTTTCTATATCTTCAAGTGTCACAGTCAACTCACCGTGAGCAAAAAAGAATGTGTGTGAAGACGGGCACCATTTTCGGACCAACTGCCGCAACACCTCGGCATCCCGAAACATGTTTGACGACCTCGAAATAAGAATACAATGGAGCACACCAGCTTGCTCTAACCGATCACAAAATCCCCTATCAACAAGCTCCTCGTTAACCCAAGCTTCCCAGCCAATAGCCCTAGAACAGTGAAAATCAAAGGAAAGAGGAACGGCTAGAATTTCTTTCCTTTGTATCTGCAAATCCCTAATCTCACAGAAAGCGGGAACCCAAGCCACAACTGCCGCCGCATCTTCCCAAACAACTAGCCATTCCTAGTCCGCCAGCGATGGTTGAGGGTTCATTGGAACAAAAGGAAACCTATCGCTACTCTTGTACCATGGGTCAACTATGGGTCGGCCCAATACATCTTCAACTAGCCCCCGTTGGTTTCAAACCGGAGCTGGAACTACTACCGTCATTTTCACCGCCCCTCGGCGTTGCTGCCTCGCCAGGAATAGGAGGGTCTACTTCACCAAAGGAAGTCTCTCTACGTTTCCTAACTAATCTCCATGAAGAAGAAGCCATTTTCGGTGTACAGGGAAGAGAAAAAGAAGAAAAAGATAAGGAAAAGGAAGAAGAAGAGCTGGGGTTTGTTTGCTCAGAATGTGGTCTTCGGTCTTGGGAAGATAAATAGTGGCTGAGCTGTGGGGAAACCAACCCGGTGGTTGGGTCTTTAAAGTAGGGAATAATGGCCATTAATTCAGGCCGGCCTTGATAGTACAGCTGTTACCAGGTATGGCCTTCCCACTCCTCCACTATTCCTACTGGAAATAAGCCATCACCTTTTTCTAAAAAAAATACCCGCCAGTACAAGGAAGAAAGCTGAACAGTTACATTGGCTCACACGTGACTCACCATGGGTAAGTCACGTGCTCGGGGGGCTAAATGTACATGCCCATTTTTTAACCAATACCTGGACTGGGCCCCCAATAAAATATTTGGGCTCAATTAATATTTAAAAGGATTGGCCCATTAAACCCAACTCATTAAAAATGCCCATACAACACCCATTAAAGCCATTTGAGCCTATTTTAAAGTGCCGTGGCACTATTTTAAAAGCCCAAAAGAGCCTGTGTAGAGCCCCACAGCCCGAAATGTATTAATATTATGGTCATTAGGCCTAAATGCTATTGAGTTAAATGAAAGAAGCAGTTGAAGCCCAATAAGTGGACAACCCAGCACCTCAGTCGGTCATAAACAGCCTGTCTGTGGGCCATCAAAGCCAGAAATCACAGCTGGAGGTTATGGGCTCTAAGTCTGCCACGAGTGAAGCCCACGTGATGTCATCTTGCCACTATGAAAAGGGAAAATAGTGACCGCCTACCCCTCTATTAGTACCAGAAAAGTGTAGTCTTCTTCCTCGAGCCTTCCCCTACCGATTTCAGCACAACCAACTTACCATATCTCTCCATTTCACCGGAAATTATGGAATTTGACACTGTTTCTACGGTAAACCTATGGGTAAAAGCTTAAAGACCGTTAGACACATTCAAGATACATGGGAAATGGGAAAACTCCACGACCCATATCCATCTCAGTCGCGAAAAGGACTAAGGGAGTAGCCCCACGGCCCAAACCCGTGAGGGTACTACTCTCCTTATGTGCTTCAGACTTAAGGAGTGTGGTTTGGTGGAGGGGAGTGAGTCCCAAGATCTGGGCAACCATTAAGCTGCTGTCACCGGGTCTGTTGGGGGGCACAGTGATAAGCTTGTGGAAACCAAGGTCAATAGAGGCATGCATGGCTTAACCTTTCAAAAAAACCAACACATTAAGCATTAAATGCTTATGAGAAGATCATTCCAGAAGTTAAGGAAGCTCTATCCCGAAATTAGGGGGTAACCTTACTTATTTCTACTTATGGAATACTTTCAAACTTTTTCCTTAAGAAAAACACCATTTATGGTTAAGTTTAGAAGTCCATGGGCTTAAGGGAAATAAAAAAAACTTGATTTTCCCATTAGTTTAGACCACCCTAATCACTCCT
>BKZX01010548.1:0-12363 GCA_014362285.1 Fagus crenata
TCGTTGTTTCCAATTGAGAGAGCCTCGTCTTTCACCTATTTCGCCCCAGTAAAAAAAAAAAAAAAAGTTAGTTAGGCAGGTCTAACTAACTCTGGAATAATGTGAGGTTTCTGGAACCTCCACTGGTGTTGCGCTGGGGTTTGCTTTGATTGACATGGTTAACATGCGAGGAGGCAAGAAAGGTCGTGGGCGTCCTTGTAAGGAGGCTACGAGCTCTTTGAAGGAGTCGCCATTGGTAAGCCCTTCCTCTGCATCTTGTGCTGTGGGTATAGTTTCTGAGCCAGTAAGGGATGGGGTGATTCTTGAGGATTCTCCTATTTCTTCTCCTGATTTGCATGAGGGGTTTGATTTGCTGAGAGGATCTAATGAGGTTAAATTGGATTGGGACACCTTCTCTGTCTTGGAAAAGGAGGATAACCTTTATGGGTTTGTTCCTCCTCCTGTTAAGGCTGCCATAGATTTGATTGGGCAGTCTAGTACACCTCATGCACTTTCTTTGCTAGAAGTGGTGGGTGAATATGGTACAAGGAATTCTTCTGGGGTTCAATCAAGAGAGATTGAGCAGCTTGATTTGGGGATGGGATCTATGGCTCAGGATGGTAATGTAGATGTGCATACTGCAAAACCTGAGCAGAGTTGGAGAGACTTGTTTCTTGAAAAACAAAGACTTGGGGAGAAATTGCAGTTCCATGCACCTGCAAGAGTGGGGGCTAAAGTGGTGGTTAAGCCTCCTCAGGAAGCTGTTGATGAAGGCATAACCAAATGGGAGTCTAGCCTTGTTGGCCAATTCTTGGCGAAATCTCTTCCTTTTTGGCTAGTCAAACGCACAGTGAATGCTTTTTGGGGCCAATTTGGTAAAGTTGAAACATTCTCTTTGGAAAATGGTCTTTACTTGTTCAAATTTGATGATATACAGAGTATGGATAGTGTTTTTGAGGCTAGAATCTGGCATGTAGCTAATAAACCACTTATTTTGAGAAAATGGCAGCCAGGACTACAGCCTATGGATTTGTCTTTAAAGGAAATTCCTGTGTGGATTAAGATTCTACGACTTCCCATTGAGTATTGGAATCCCACTTGCCTTAGCTATGTGGCTAGTGGAGTTGGAAAGCCACTATATGCTAATGCAAGTACTGAAGCTAATTCTAGACTTGGGTTTGCTAGAGTGTTTGTTGAGGTGGATATCAATGCCCAATTTCTTAAGGAAATTGAAGTGGATATGGAAAATGGGCATTCCTTTGTAGTTGGTATTGAGTACCCATGGATACCTGTTAAATGCACAAAATGTAGTGTGTTTGGGTATTTGACAAGGAACTGTGGTGCTACTGGGCCTTCTAGTCATGGTAACAAGGTGAAGAAACAGTGGGTTCCTAAACTTCAGATCGGCCATAAGGATACTACAAGTGTTACTTCTGTCCAAATTGAGCAGTCTAAACAGAATTTGAAGGATACAGATTTCTATGGGGAAGGAAAATATTGATTCTAATCATAATCGATTTGCTGCCCTCAACGATGTGACAAGGGAGGATACTGAGTGGGGTTTTCCTCTCCTTCAAAGGGTTTTTCTAACCTTACTATACAACAAGTAATTGAAGAGTAGCTCCACGCTTAAGTTCCATTCCAAGAAGTCTAGAGGCTTGAGGAGAGGGGGTGAGGGTTCTACAGGAAGAGGTATTTCTCTTCCTTCTCCTTTTCTTTCCTTATGAATGCTCTTGTTTGGAATGTTAGGGGTCTGAATAACCCCTCTAAGCAATATGAGGTTAAGAAGCAAATTTCAAAACATAAAGCTTCTTTGGTCTGTTTGGTTGAAACAAGAATTAAAGATTGTAATCTTCCTTTGATCAAGGATAAATTCCTGGTTGGGTGGGGGTGTGAGACTTGCTTTTCTGACCATCATCTTTGCAGAATCTGGTTGTTATGGAATCTTGATAACTACCAGATTTCTATTCTGTCAAGATCTTCCCAGAGTATTCATTGTTGGGTTTATTCTTCTGAATTGCAGAATTCCTTCTTCCTTACTTTCATTTATGCTTCTAATGATGGTATGGATAGAAGAGAATTATGGTCTGATTTGGAAGTTTTTAAATCTGGTGTTGGTAATTCTCCTTGGCTACTTTCTGGAGATTTCAATGTTATCAAGTCTCCTTATGAAAACCTTGGTGGTTTAGTCCTTAATACGTATGAACAAGAGTTTTTGGCTTGTATTGAAGCTATTAGTGTTGATGATCACCCTGCTGTGGGGTGTTATTTTACTTGGACTAATAGAAGAGAGGATGGAGTCTTTGTTGTTAAGAAGTTGGAAAGGGTTCTTGCTAACCACAATTGGTTGGATCTTTTTCCCCAATGCATTGTTCAATTCTTGTCTCCAGGGATTTCAGACCATTCATTGATTCTTATCACCATTGGGGAAAAACAGAATTATGGCCCCAAGCCTTTTAAATTCTTTAATCATTGGACTGAACACAAGGATTTCTTTCCTTGGATTGAGGAAGCCTGGTCTACTAAAGTTGCTGGTTCTCCTATGTTCATGTTGTATAGTAAATTGAAAGCTGTCAAAACTAAATTGAAAAGAGTTAATAAGGATCTATATGGATGTATTTCTCAAAAGGTTTTGTTAGCTAGGCAAAAGCTAGAAAGTGTTCAATTGAAGTTGCTGCAGAAAAATTCTGAGGTGGGTTTAAGGACTTTGGAGCAGGAATGTCTTCATGAATTCTCTGCTGTTCAAAAAGCTGAAGAATCTTTTCTGAAACAAAAATCTCGTAATAAATGGCTTAACTTGGGGGATCAAAATAGTAGATTTTTTCACTTCCAAGTTAAAGTTCGTCAAGCTAGGAATGCTATCAAGTGCTTAATGGATTCTGAGGGTAATAGGTTGGATAATCCTGATCAGATCAAGCAAGAAGTGATCTCTTTTTACCAAAACTTACTTGGGTCATCCAATGCTGCAAATGAAGGGGTTATGATTACCACTATCTCAAACCTCATGGAATCTTCTATCTCAGATGCTACTAAAGTGCTCTTAGAACAAGTTATAACTGTTGATGAAGTTAAGAGTACTATTTTCTCTCTTGGCAGTGATAAAGTACCTAGTCCTGATGGTTTCACAGCCTGTTTTTTCAAGAAATCTTGGCCTATTGTAGGAAGTGATGTGTGTAAGGCTGTCCAATCCTTTTTCCAATCGGGGGCTCTTCTTAAAGAGGTCAACTCCACCATAATTACTCTGGTTCCAAAGGTTCTTAACCCTTCTTCTATTACTGAATATAGACCCATAGCATGTTGTAATGTTCTTTATAAATGCATTACCAAGATCCTAGCTAATAGACTCAGGACTTGTTTGTGTGATCGTATTAAGTCCTAATCAAACAGCATTTGTTAAAGGGAGGGTCATCTCAGAAAACATTTTGCTTGCTCAAGAACTGGTGAAGGGTTACCATAAGAATAAGGGTAAGGCTAGGTGTGCTATAAAGGTTGATTTAAAGAAGGCATATGACTCTGTAGAATGGAACTTTATCCTCATGAGTTTACTTGCAGTAGGATGTCCTGCACAATTTGTTACTTAGGTCAGAGAATGCATAACCACTCCTCTGTTTTCCATTGCACTTAATGGCAGCTTGGTAGGGTAAAGGGGAAAAGGACTGAGACAAGGGGATCGCTTGTCCACCTATCTGTTTGTTTTGGCAATGGAGGTGTTCACCAAACTCCTTCACAATAAAGCTAAGGGATCTCAGTATTTTCAATACCATCCATATTGTGAAAGACAACATCATACTCACCTCTGTTTTGCTAATGATTTGATGTTATTTGTAGCTGCTGACATACCATCTATCAAGCTTATTAAGGAAGGGCTTGAAGAGTTTAGAATGTTGTCAGGCCTCTCAATTAACCAATCCAAAAGTGAAGTCTTTTGTGCTAATGTTCCTTCAGATCTTCAAGCTCAGATTTTTTCTATCCTTCAATTTCGAGCAGGTAAGCTTCCAGTGAGATACTTGGGTATGCCTCTTATATCTGGGAAGCTTTCTTATGATGATTGTGTTCCTTTGATTGAGAAAATCACTGCCAGAATCAATTCTTAGACAATGGGACATCTTTCTTTCTCTGGCAGGCTACAACTCATACAATCAGTCCTTAATAGCATCCAACTATTCTGGTCTAGTATTTTCATACTTCCAAAAAAGGTTGTTAAAGCTATTGAACAAAGATTTAACCAGTTCCTTTGGAAAGGGCAAGAAAGAGGTAGGGGTGGTTTCAAGGTTTCTTGGGAACAGGTCTGCTTTCCAAAGCAGGAAGGAGGCTTGGGCTTGAAAAGAGTTGAGGATTGGAATAGAGCTGCTGTGATGAAGCACATCTGGAACTTATTTACCCAAGCAGGGTCTCCTTGGGTGGCTTAGGTGCATAGTGAATTACTAAAAGGCAGAAGTTTTTGGTTGGTAAAACCTCCTCAAGATTGTTCTTGGAGGTGGAGAAAGTTGTTGAAGCTAAGGTCTATAGCTAGAAACCTTTTATCTTTTGAGATGGGAGATGGCAGTAATATTTTTCTTTGGCATGATAGATGGCACCCAAATGGAGTTCTTTATCAGGTTTATGGGCATAGGACTGTGTATGATGCTGCAAGCTCCATCAATGCCAAAGTAAATAGTGTTCTTCATAATAATGAGTGGTGTTGGAAGCCAGCAAGGTCTGAGGATTTGGTGGATATTCAACAAGCTTAGCATGGTTCATATTGGTGATTGTGACAAAGCTATTTGGATGTTAAATAGCTCTAGTAAATTTACATGTGCTAATACTTGGCAACATCTCAGAGTGAAGCAAATAGAGGTTAATTGGTGGAAACTAGTTTGGTTTACTAATGACATTCCTAAACATAGTTTTATTGGTTGGCTTACTATAAGGAATAGGCTTGTTACAAAGGATCAGCTGTTACAGTGGGGCTTAGGTGTTGATCCTATGTGCCTATTTTGTAGGCAGAATTTGGAGGATTGAGATCACTTGTTTTTCAAGTTCCCATTCACTAATCGGATTTGGAAAAACATCATGGCTTTGTGCTTAGTTTCAGCTCCTTAAGGGTAAAAAGTTTTCGAGCTTCCCTCAGCAAGGTGGCTTGGTGGGCTACGGTTTTTCACCTCTAGCTCCACAGAAACTCTATTCTGCATGATGGGGTTATTAAAACTGAGGAGCAGGTTTTCAAATTGATCTGTAGAGATGTCAAAGCTAGGATGGACTCTGTCAAAGTTAAGAGTTCTATTCTAAATAGAATTCTTTGTAATAAATGGAAGCTTCATATGTGTCCCAACTAGATATGGTTAGCTAAGATTATTTAGCTATTGTTTTCTGTCATGGTTGTTGGTTGGGTTTAAGTCTCTTGTAGCTTTCCTTCCTGGGACTTTTTGTAAAGGCTGTTGCCTTGTGTTTGTTGTGTTTCTCGTATAAATAAAATGCTGAATTACCAAAAAAAATAAAATAAAAAATAAGTTTAAATTAATTTTATAATTAAAAAGAAAAAGTCAAAAAGTATGTGCATCACTGATATTAAATTTGGAATTTGCGTCAATTTTAAAAACTTTTTCTTGCATAATTGAGTGAACAATTTATTGAGCTTCAAAGCAAAAAGTATACTATAACATGCAAGAATGTAGAAAAGCTTCAAGAAAAAGGGGAAATTATTCTTTCTACATTCATTGAATCGGATTGAGATGGTGCAATAATTAAAACTATTACCCCAACAATTGTACATGTAAAATCGAAATGTAAAGTTTTTTTCAACTTTACATCTCGACCGTCCAATGAAAAAACTATTTTTTGCCTTTTCAAGTTATTTTTTGTTTTTTTAAAGCATGTATGTGAAAAGTAGTTTCCTGTAATAAACTATCAAAGTTTCTTAAGATTAAAGAGATGAATTTAACTTACCAAATAAGAATTTATCTAGGCTACTATTTGCCATGTATTCATAGACAAGAAGTCGTTCTGGTCCTTTGCTACAACACCCAAGGAGACGGATTAGATTCCGATGATGAACATTACCTATAAGCTTCACTTCACTTTCGAAATAAGTCTTTGCCCTTGAAGATTGGCCTATAGCTAGTTTCTTTACAGCAACAATTTTCCCATTTTTCAAAGTACCCTATATAATTATACAAAGATAAAGGGATGGAAATTAGTCCACCATACAACAAGAGGATAATAATTAATAAATGCTAGGGTGAATGTAGACGAAAATTTGATAATAACATCAATGAAAAAATGAGTCATATAGAGGGCACCCATGCCTTTTATATTACAATGCTAATTTTAATTTCTGATTTCTATTATTAGTTACCTTGTATACATCACCAAAGCCTCCTTCGCCCAGTTTTTTTTCTTCACTGAAGTTTTTTGTTGCAGATTTCAAATCTTTGTATTTGTAATTCATTGGACCTCGTAGTTCAGTTGCCCCTAATACATCACCTGTTATGGAGGAAAGCAATTATGGTCCTTTGATTGATTCTGAAAACTCATAAATATCGATGTATCTAAAGTTAATCATTCAAAAACATTATTTGAAAAGAGGGAAATTCAAGTAATGTCACAACTTTTATAATTTCTTGTCCTAGGAAAAACAAAAAGATATCAAACAAAGCTAAAACATCATAAATTCTAATATTTTTGGAAAACCTTGGTGTTATTACCTCTATCAACTTCTTTGGGCCTTCTTGATAGTATAAACCAGACAAACAAAGCTATAATGAGAAGAGCACCTACACCTCCAACTACTCCACCAATAATGGCTTTCTTCTTGCTTGAACCTCCTGCAATTAAACAACAAGCATGATTAATTACAATGCTTTCAAAATTTTCAAATGCCATTATGTGCAATAGTACTACAAAATTTGGTTAATAAAGCTAAAGTCATAATGTTTTGGCAACATTTTCACAACATTGCCTAGTTGGCAAATTGTAAATTGTAGACAATAAAACTGTGTATGTAGTGGTCATGTAAAAATCAATAACGATTTGACACCTAAACAATGTTGTGAAAACGTTGTAACTGTAGCATTACTGAAATTTGATTAAGTTTTTTTACGAACACAACAAATTCTCACAACATTTTCACAACAAGTGAGGTGTCAACCCCCTATAAGTCAAAATAATTTTAGAGAGAGAGAGGTTAAATTAGGGCCCACCACAACTAAAAAAATCTTGCTATAAAAATGTAATAAGTATTTTTTGTGTCCCTAAACTTTCTCAATTTGATATATTGGCTAGTTAAAAAAAAAAAATTAAATTAAAAATTAAAAAAATAAATAAATAAAAAAGGATCTCATTTAAGACTCACCATTTCCTAAGAATTGATTGATGTCAATAGTTTGGTTATCAGCAAAGAAGGGTGTATCTGAGTATCTCAGGAAACATCCAGCATCATATGCCCTACCATCTGCACTAGGAAGACAACGTTGTGCATTGCTAGATGCTATTTTCAAGCAATCCTGACAACCACTCTCACTAGCTGTTTCAACACATTGTGCCACAGCATACACTGTTGCATTACCACCAACCACCACTTCCTTCTTACTCGCAGCAAAGAAACCATTAATCTTAGGCGTTGCCGTTTGGAGATCATTTAGCAATTCTTCCCCAGTTGTACTAAAAGCAGTAGGTTGTGATGCAGTCTGATTCCCACATATCCCTTCACTACCAGGCAGAGTGGTTTGGTCATAGAAGATAGCGCTCTCATACCTAAAAACAAAAATAAAAAATAAAGTATTCAATAGTTACTGCCCAGGCGAGATGGGAGATTATAACTTGCAACATCCTTCCAGCTAATATTTTGAACAGATTGATTTAATACCAAGTACAATATCATCAAAATTTGGACAAGTATACATTATGTGTGCATAGCTGAAGTGCACAAATCATTTTCATATAACTATCGCCTTTATTTCAAAAAAATAAAAATAAAAGTAAAATAAAAAACGATGAAAGTATATGATACCAAGATTGATATGTTTGTTTCTTTTATATATAATACCTACATACAAACTGTAGCTACACATTCTATTTTAGCAACCAAAAAACATCCCTACATACAAATTGTTCAGGCCTAATTTTTTTTGCTTGGCCACGTGGCAAGCACCCATGCACCCAAAAAAAACCTTCAACAAGCAAGACATGGGTTTGTGCACAAATAGCCCAAAAACAAACCCAACGAGCCACCTATCGGCTTTGGGTCTCTTGGCCATTTTTCTACTTTTATTATTGGGCCTTAGACCCAGTTTGACTCCACACAAGATAGGCTAAAAGACCCACTATGCTAGATGAGCCGAACATAAGCCAAGCTAGAGGGCTTTCACCCCAAGTCGAGCTAAATGACCCACAATCCTTTAGACTAATAACTTGCGATTTTCTCGGCGAAATAAGCTATGAACACTTTAGTAAGCCTTTGGGCCCATCCATCAAATAGCAACCTTATTTCGGAGCATGGAAAAGACGTACCCAAAAAATGAATTTGTTATGGTAGGGTGGCGCTTTCATCTTAGCCGTCCGAATATTAAATATTATGGAGTATGGAGTATGGAGAGCATTGTTTGAAATCCTAGCCGGCAGGACAGTGGAACTGGTCAATCTGTTTTGAACTAGCGCAACAATGGCAATGACATGGTAGCATTTTATTTTTTTATAAGACAATGATAGCAAATTAAGACTTACTGTAACCCACTATGTGACGACTAATAAGATCATTCACTTGTACTTTTAGTCACATGACATATTTAATGAGTAATGTGACTTGTTTAAATAATACATGTGGATGGTCTTATAAGTTGCCATGTAGTGAGTTATAGAAAGCTGGCTACAAACTAGTTTGTAATCAGACTCTATTCTATTAAAAATAGTAGTTTTACCTTTACCTAACGAGTAAGTTTATTGTCATAGAAAAATTCATACTTATCATAGATTTGTGTTATGATGAATTTTTCTCGTGAGGTGAAAATATAAGTAGGTGTGAAACATTTGATTAATTTTTCTGTGTCAAAGAGCCATTCTGTCACTTTCTTATATATATTTAAGGGTTTTTTTGAATCATTTTACCTTCACTAATTTTTTCTTATAATATACAATAAGCACGGTGGTGGCCGTACCTGAGGAAGCAACCGTCATAGATGACGCGGGCACCGTTGGCGGAAGAGCAGTTGCGGATTTGAGACACAGCGGTGGTGAAGCAAGCAATACAATCAGACTTAGACAAGTAGTTCCTGCACTGCACCATGGCATAGGCTGGTTCCGAACCTATCACTTGTTGTGCAGTTGCAAAGTATTTGTTGTTGTTGTTGAGCTGTGTTCTGAGGTCAGAGAACGTTGCGTTTAGATTGGTGTAGAAGTTGGATACATCGGACACGTTGTATTGGCTGCACCCACTGTTTAAAAGATTGATCTGTGGGTCTGCTACACCCAATCTCAACCCCCACAACCACCATATAAATGTCACTCTCAACACCATGCCCATCATCTTCAGTTTTTTTAAGATCAAAAGCAAAAATTGATGATTGTTAGAAGTAAAAGATATGAAATTTATTGTCTTTTAAAGAAAAGGGAAAGATGCTCTCACAGGACGTGCCTGAATCTGAAGGGAAGTAGTCGCTTCGAACATGAGATCAGAAATGAAATAATGAATGCTTTGTTTAGTTGGAAAGCATGTTACATCTAGCCACAATTGAATTGAGGCAGTACACAAGTTTATAAATTGAAAATACAACTTTGTTTAATTCAATAAAATAAAGATAAAAGGTCACAACTTTTTACCAAACTCTCTCACAGTGTTGCTGGGGTTTTCCAAGCCGACGCCAGGAGGTTGAAGTCAAAATTATTAATTAACTAGACAATAGTTGCACGGGACAAGTTATCAAATGATTCTTTAGATATATATTTTAAAATCTATAGATTTTCTTTTTTCTTTTTTCTTTTTTCTTTTTAATTGGAAAAAGCAAATGTAGACTTTTTTTCAGAAGCTTATTACATTAGATCGAAGCTAATAAAAGAACATTATCTTGAGTGATTTAATTAAAAATTAGTTACATCCAAAGATTCAACTATTTATTTTGTACAAAAATTAATTGGTCAATGTCAAGTAACGGACGTGCTATTCTTTTCTAGAACTTGAGATATGGAAGAAACCACAAATACAAATACTTTTTAAATAATCAAACTTACTAAAATATAAATAATAATACCTATAGTAGCATTTGTAACTTTTCTCTTAATATCTCTAATAACATTTGTAATTACCATTCACAACTCAAAATCAAACCAAATATAACAACCCATGATTCAATTGTTTAATATACTAAAAAAAAATGTCAACCAAAATTCAATTTTTACAAATGGTACATCAAAACCTTTGATTGTTATAACAAAAATTAAAACAATAACTAAAACATTTGCCACCATCTCAAATGTTTAGGGCCCTCCTAGTTAGGAAGTACGCTGTATTTCCTCAATTTCATCTTCATCGTCTTTGTCACAATCACCATTTTGAATTAAAAGTAGATATATCAATTTAAATTTGCATGTATAGTAGAAAAGCTCTAAGATTTCTTTCTTTTCTTTTCTTTTTTGGGTTAAAAGGACTTCATTCATTCTTTTTTCTTTTTTCTTTTTTGGTTAAAAGGACTTCATTCATTCTTAAAAAATAGATTTAACAATAGTAGTAAGTCTTTTAGAATACAGACCAATAGCATCTAAGTCAACCATAATGGAAACTTCATAGGAAAGAGGAAGATGGAATATTACAAAATCCTCAGCTTGTTATCATCCCCGTTTAGTAAGCGCATCAACACACTTATTAGCTTCATGAAAGACATACTTTCTCTCACACATTAACATAACTATTTTATCGAGCTTGGATGCTTTCTATTTTGCTTTTCCCATTCCCTAAAAAATGAAATAATTTTATTTTAGCTTCTATAACAACAAAACTTAGTGCTTTGGATAAGAGCCAAACCTAATACTTTGGAATACATATTTTACACCATGACAATCAAACTCTGTTTATGAATCTCTTGTTATGACCTTGAGTTATAAGGCAATTATACTATCCCATAAATCATGTCATCAGATTTTAACACAAATTTAAGCACTCTTTTTTCTTAAAGTAAGCATAACTATTAAGCATAATTGTTTTACTTTAACTGAATATATAAAATGATTTTAGTTCACAACTAATTTTGCACTTAAGTATTAGATATGCATGATAAAGAAAACACAATTGGACCATGTATGATAAAATAGTGTCATTTTTTTTTACCAACTTTGTAATGTGATATTTAAAGAAATATGAATATGACAATAGATATAAGATTTTAAATACCAAAGATAAATATATTACTCTTGAAAAATTCAAGAACACAAGCCAGCTACAACACAATTGCCATGCATCAAAACATGCTCATAGACCTTAACCTAACTTGAAGTACCATCAACCAATTGCTAAGAGACCCAGTATTCATATGCTAAAAACAAAAATGAAAAGAAGAAAAAAAAAAAATCAAAGAGTCAATATAAACGCAGAGTGCTTAGTAGTTAGTTCTACCTTCAACTTGTATTCCCACGCTAGGTAAATGAAATGAAATCACACTGTATAGTTGAATACCACGCATTTTTTACACAGTCAAATGGTAGAATATGATACCAAAAAATTAAAAGGTACACTTATAGTAAGAATAATATAAGAGAAACACTTCCACATTCACTAACTGGTTGCAGAAGTAGAAGCGGCTAGAAGTGCAAAATTAGTTCAACCTGTTCAACCTGTGTACTGGCAAGCATGTGGGATTATATGATACCAAAAAAATTGAAAGGTACAATAATAGTAAGAATGATATGGGAGAAAAAATATGGGGATAAACAATTCCACTTTCACTTAATAGTTATGGAAATAGAAAAGGCTAGAAGTGCTAAATTAGTTCAACTTGTGTACTGGCAAGCATGAGGGATTATCTTTTCTATGACTTGCAAGCAAAATCCAGATTGCCTAATAATCTGTACCACACCTAAGTTGGAGTTCACACCTTTTATCCTCCAATTAGTTCTATAGCAACAATTGAAATCCGAAGCCTACGAATAAATCAAGCTTTTATAGAGATTACATTGAAACCAAAAAATAAATAAATAAATAAAATTGATGCTTATCTGTGAGACTTAATGGTTGAGATACACAATTTGCAAAGAATTTTCTAATTGAAAAAACAAAAAATGTATCTGTAGCAGTTCCGGTGATTCATATTGTTTCAATACTTGTTGGATTGGCTTGATTCTAAACCCAACCCAACAAACACACCCACCAGAAGCATTTGGTTTTTTATGGGAATTCTAGAATAAGAACAAAAGCTCACTCAA
>BKZX01010567.1:0-12621 GCA_014362285.1 Fagus crenata
CTGCTTCCTTCAAAACGATAAGCAATCATGTTAAAAATAGCTTTTGCGATTGTTGTCTTTCCTACTCCTGGAAGGCCATAGATCCCAATCACGCGAACATCATTTGACTCAATATCTAAAAACCAATCTATTTCTTTTACACGAGAATCTATTCCAACTGGGTATTTAACGATAAATACTTTCGTACGATTTGATTTAGCATTTGAGATCGCTTCAAAAATGTTTTGGATAAATCCAAATTCAGGGTGGCTGCCAATCACAAAGTATCAAAAACATGTAAAATGTTAGATTAGAAAATAGATATATAAGCATAAGCTAAATTCAAAATGTTTAGCTTATGCACCACAACCATTATGTTTAACACTTTCTTTTTTTTGTTCCTTGAAATTAGTTTTCGGATTTTAGTACGAATCTGTAAAGGTAACGAAACAAACTTATTGAATATCCCATTTGAATTAAAATTTTAATATAAAGTTTCTAAACATTATGTGGGAGAAACTTCCAATTGATAATACTATCCATCAAGGACGGATCCACACTAACACCAAGGGTGGCCCCGCCCCCTTCCAACTTTCTAAAAAAAAAAAAAAAATCAAGTGTATATTATAATGAGTTCACATGGTCTGCATAGGAAACAAAATTCTTAAAATTGAATATCCCATTTGAATGAAAAATTTAAGATAATTTAAATAAATTTTCTAAACATTATGTGGGAGAAACTTCTAATTAATTGATAATATTATTGTTCATATATTCTTCTCTTTCAATCATTGACATTTGCAAGGTAGGCTCTTGGCCTAGGCATAAGGCCTCCCATGGCATCACATTTCAAAATGGTCCCAAAATTATACTATAACTATTTTTTTTATTTTTTATTTTATTAAAAAAGAGTTGGTTGTGCATTGTTTTCCCTACTTCCTAAAAAGCCCCCAAAATATTGGATCAATAAGGGTGTAACAAATGAAATTTTCAAGAAAGTAACAAATTAATCCATATTATTTCAAAAAATAAAACTCAATCTATTTAAGTGAAACGACATTGTGTTTAGGTTTAATTTGGGTTAAGAATTTAATTTATTACTTTTTGAAACATGAGGATTTAGTTTATAACAAATGGTTATATATTAAGAAGTTTTTCAAAATTAAAATTAATAAAATCATAGTTAAGATTGATTATGTTATAAGAAGATTACATGAATTAGCTATTATCAAATGAAAAAGAGTTGTTAATAAAAACTTAATTAGTAATTTTACATCTCAAAAGCGAAGAATAGTAGATTTTAAATAAAAAAAAAAAAATTATAATATGGAAAGTTAAATCAATATTATCTAATTGATATTTAAATATAAAAATTACCTCACATAATTTTGTTACTTTAAGCATATGAAGTTGGTCCGGATGTTTCTAGACATTAAAATAGAAGATATGATTGAAATAGAATACTTTTGTAACAACTAAGAGTGATAAATGTAGAAATTAAACACATACTCATCCTTGTAGGGGAAACCAGATAAATTGGCGGCTTCAATTAGAGCCACCCTCCATCTTTTCACCTTGTTCATATTATCCTTGAATCTTTCTTCATGTTTTGCTAAAGCTTCTCCAAATTTTCCCTTTTGATTACGTACGTATGATGGATCCACCTTGTAAAAAACCGGTAGCACAGTTTGACCATTCTTTTTACACTCAAGAATCTTGACAAGTTCGTTCAAGCACCAGGTGGAAGATGCATAATTTTGAGAGAATACAATTATCAAAATTCTTGAACTTTCAATTGCTTCGATAAGTTCTGTAGAAATTTCTTCCCCCCTTGGGAGCTCATCATCCATGAAGGTGTTAATACCATTATGGCGCAAAATTCCATTCAAATTACTTGTAAAACCATTGCGGGTATCTTCACCTCTGAAACTCAAGAACACATCATATCTGTATCGGTGGATGAAAGAGGAAGATGAGGCTCCTTTGTTGGTTAGGTAAGCCATTGTGATTTGATATATAGTCGGAGAGGGAGAAAGAAAGAAGATGTGATGAAATTGGAAGTGTAAGAGTTTAAGAAAGCGAAGTGAAAAAAAAATTAAAAAGAAGAGATATTTCTCAATAAATTTGAGAGAGAATGGGAATGGCAGAGTGAAGGAAATGAATGGTAGTTAAGTAGTTGTGAGGCCAAGAAAACTTGATAGTCAATTATAAAAATACTCTTGCACCCAGGGAGAGTGCAGGCAAGGTTTCACTATCGGACCAATAATGACGAAGGGCTGACCAGTTTGTGTGGGTGAGTTACACATTGCCTATGGGTGGTTATGAATGACACAACTTTTGTGGATTAGTGGGCATTGATTTGTCATGTGTGGTTGCAGTAGGTGATTCGAATTAGTTGGGTAGAATAAAACATAATACTTTAATAGCTATAAGAAATTAATAATAAAAAAGAAAAAGGCTATATAAAAGCTTGTGTCTAATACTCTAATTATAATAGAAAAAAATGTTTGTTTAACTTTGAACTTTATAAATGGGATGTGAATGTTCTTATTCGTGCCACATAAGGGGTGCTTTTATTTTTAGGAGGCAAAAATTTAGAAAAAAAAAATTAATTAATTAAGCTTTTCTTTTTTCTTTTTCTTTTTTTTCATGTAAAAATTCTCTTATGTATTGATCAACGTACCCAACTTTTAAAATAAAATAAAATAAAAACCCCACTTTTGAGGAAATAGACAGTATTGATAAAGCAACAAGTTATGTCCCCCATAGTAAATAATTAATCTGCATGAGCAATTGCCAAACTCTTTATTTTCATTCTATAAATCCAAATTGTCAATGCTTTCAAGTTTCAAGGATTCAAATCCTCCTTCCCAATATTTTTACAATTAAATTAAAAAAAAAAAAAAAAAGTCCCCAAATTGAAATTGAAAACTAGCCCCCAAATTGAAAGAGTCCAAAAAAAACCTAAAAAAAAGTCACCTTTCTTAGTGGGCCCATGATTTTTGTTTTACAAACACAAAAATGTGTTTTGAAAATAAGTAACCAAATAGGACCACTTGATTCATATTTGTATTTAGCATGACACTTTAATTGCTTGTCGTTTACAAGCCAAAGTTAAAATTTTTAAACTTTGGGATTTAAAAACTGTCAGACTCAATCTAAATTTTTTTTTTTTTTTTTTGTCTCTGTTTGTGGGTTTTATTATTATTATTTTTTAATTACTTAGAAACACTAATTGCTCATTTTAGTTAGAAAGATATTTGACATATAATGAGATATTAAATATAACTTTCAATCTCAGTAGTTTGTATTACGATCCTTTCAATTTGAAATAGATTCATTTTATGATTTAGATTAAATATTTCAAATTTAAGGTGTATCTAGTGCCACGTGATTTAAATATTAAATATTGTGGACTTGATTGGTCCAATGTTATTATTTATCCTTCTGGACTTGAGAAACCTCAAGTTCCTAAAAAAAAATGCGTTCAAAGCAGGCTCAACCCAAAAGGATCCATTTGTAGTCACTACAAGAAATTTGGTCATTAGTGACGACACAAAGTCATCGCTAATACTCTAAAAGTTGTAGCTAATTATCATTAGCGATGACAAAGTCGTTGCTAATCGTCATTGCTATTGCTCCGTCACTAGTAGAAATTCAGCAACGACATTTTGTCGTTGCTATTATAATATCATTAGCGACGGCATTTTCATCGCTAATAGTAACAAACGTCGTTGCAAATAACTTAAGACCATTAATAAATAAATCGTTGCCGATACATCACTATTTGCGACGACAAATATGTCGTTGCTGATTGTAGTATAACAGCAACAACACATTGTCGTTGCTAATATGTAAATATCAGCGATGACACAATGTCGTTGCTATTTACTTTTTTCATTTTTTAGATTTTTTTATAGTTTTCATTCTGCTTTTTACATGAATATTGAAAACACATTCATACATCATCATACAACAATTCAATAAATAAATAGTCATAAATTCATTATATCTATTAAATCGACACATAGAATAAAAGAAAAACAATACTCAAGTCCAATCTATTGTATACAAAGTTTAAATTCCACACTATTCCCAATCACATTAAAACATAGTCTTATCAACTAACTAATTAAATGTCCTCATGAGAAATATATAGACTTGAAACTTGTTGCATTGGGATGGATCTTCCCTCGATATGTGGGTCATGACACGAAACATTTTTTCCTCCTGAAGTAAAAAACAAAACCCAATATAAAGGTTACCAAAATAGATGATAATGCTTACTAAATAACTTCTAAAAAGCAAACACAAATACAAAGATCATAAAAAGATAGATAAATAAACCGAAAAACATTAACATGACATAGACCTCTCTAATATCCTAACCTAATCACAACACGTCATTTTATAAGAGTTAAACATTAGGTAGCAATAATGTCACGCCCCAAACATGACAGGGTTTAGTGCATGAGAAGACTACAACCCAAACACCTGTAAATTTTTCTCTAACCATTACATAAATATACGTCAACCTAAAATATCAAAAAATCCATTTTAAAAGTTCCAGTATACTAATCCATAAGGTTCATACATTAAGTCATTTACATATATGTGTATGTCCCTAAAATAAGTCAGAGCTCTATAACTATCACTTTGACCACTAACCACAAAAGAATGGAGGTCTGTGCATAATTACATATCAATATTTCTATACAAAAATATCTCTTAGGATGTGCAACCCCAGCAACAACTTTGGGTCTAACACATCTAAGGTTGACCATTAATCTCACTGTTAGCTTATTAAACAGGAATGAGCTAAAGCCCAGTAAGTAGCATAAATAATAGGGGTAGGGGAAATGCAAGTGTCATGATACCCAACATTGTACAAAACATGCTATAATTTGAGATATACCCATTGAATTCTTCTTAAGCAATTTCAATCTTTAAAACAAATGATAGGAAAGATTAAAATAATGTTGCACAAAGCCTTTCACAATAACTCAACATTAAACTACATAATATAATTTCATGCATTCATCATATTATTATCAAGAAACCTAATTTATAGTGCTGAATTTTTCAAAGATCTTGCATGAAGTCAGTATCAATAAATAGATTGATGGACAAACATACAAAACTAATGCTAATTATGCTAGCATTCAAGGTTAGTAGGCCAAATTGCATATGTATGCTTCATGTGATCCCTAAACTAGCTAATATTAGTGGACTTGGTAATGAACTAGCTAAAGTAGCATATGTATGTTTCATGTGTACTTCAGAAGCTTACCAACTGATATATGAATTCCAATTGTATTGTGGGTTTCACCAGCCTTCCTCAGATAGTTAATTGCTGCAGCCATGAAAACACTCCAGTTACTCAAGAGATTGTAGGTACAAGAAGAGATTTGGAAAACAAAAAGTGACATGCTTAAAAACTAAGTGCATGTTATATGTAAAATGAATATCAATAGCCTTATCTAGAAAGTGCTGGCTGTAGCTTATACAAACATAGAAGATGTCCTAAAATTTGTAGATTGGCTTGACACTGAACTCTCATCATTGGTAATTTCTAAAGCCTTTTGATATAAATATGATTCATTTTTTTGCTAATTGATATAAATATGGTTCTACTTAATTTAAGTAGAGCCATATATATTTACATTGACATCTATTTTTTCTGTTGCTTGGCAACTCTCTATTGTAAGTCTCAAGGAGTCAAGGTACCTTAGAAGCCATTGCCCCTATAGGTATATATATGATAGCTGGTCAACATCTAACCAACAGACAAAAACATTGGGCCAGAGATCTATCATCATTATATGTTAATCTATCATTCCCTGGAGATTAGAAAATTTACACCTAAGATATTATTTCTCCTAAGGGATGCCTAATTATTAGACTTTCAGATTCATGAATAGGTGCATCAAATTACATTTAAAGTTTCAAATGAAAATATCTTGAAGATCATAGATATGTTTGAAAGGATTTAAATTAACATCAATTTAGGAACTAAATCATGTCTATAGAATAATTTTAACTCAATATAATCAGAGTAAGAAAATTAAAGCAGAAAACATTAGAACAAACAAAGGTTACATAGTTCATACTTTTCATTTGGGTTTCAAATAACAAAACCAAGGCATGATAAAATTCACCCAAGTAGTATACATGCCAAAAAATATTGACACCAAATTACAACTCAAATCAATGAATCAAATTCAATAATTAATTCCCCAAAGTTCCTGTATTTTCAGCTTAACATTAAGCAGATTTCTGCAGATCAGTCATTTTATAAATTTTATTTGGAACACTTAAAGTTATCAAAGTAAATTGAAATTTAACAGGGATGACCTCATATATATGTACAAGCTATCACAGAAAATTCGGATCAAGATAACATCTCTAGAATTTATTAAAATTCTCGTCATATGGTAAACACAAATCTGTCCTGACAGATTTAGTGTCTCATAAGAAAATTAATTACTCTTTCAATATCAATTCAAATACTATAATTCTTGATTCTAAACTCAAGCCCTGTGTGTTAACTTTCATTATATTCACCTTTTGTATCCAGATTCCACATATATAAATTACTATGAATATTTAATCACTACAAACACAGACACTGTCCATTTGACAGATTTGTAAGATTTTCATATAAATTCTCAAAAGGTATCCAAATAACCATATTTTCAAGTGAGATTTTAAATCAAGTGAGATTTTAAACACTTATACTAGACATATAATAAATCAATCTTCAACAAACCGTTTCCCAAATTACTTTTTACAAAAATCCCAGAATTTCATACAACTTTCTGCTCATTGCAGAAAACAGAAACAGAGGGTATTCAATGTACTCATGAACCAAGAAGAATATCAAATCCACATATAAACATAAAAATCCAGCAACTTCCATTAACAAAACTCAAAGGTTAAACCCCCAATATCAAAACCCTAACTAAATTTCATCAATCAAACAATCTCAATCATACCCACTTCTAAACCTTGATTAAAATCATAAGCTCTTACCTTAATTAATTATCAATCTTGTTCTTGTTGTGAGAATGGTGATTTTGCATGAAGGAAATTCGGATGTAAATGGTGTGAGAGTGTGAGAGAGAATCAGGTGAGAGAGAGCTAGAGAGAACCAAGGGGGAGCAGAAAATATAAGCAAAAAATGGGGTTGGGGTTTTAGTTTAGGGATTTTTGAAATGGTGATTTTAGTTTAGTTTGATACAGAAATAGTGACTCATCACTATTTGGTAAATTACAATCTTGCCCCCATTATTTGATAAAATATATACATATATATATATATATATTTTTTTTCTTTTTTTCTTTTTTTCAAATTTTTATACATTATTTTATTATTATTTTTTTTACAAAGACTACGGATTTTATCATTTTTATTTTATTTTTTAAAAAATTGAACATCTTTATAATGCTTTAAACTATAATTAAAATAAATACTAAAATATAAGATTTTAAAAATGGTCACATATCAGCGACGACACACAATATCGTCGTTATAAAGTACTTATAGTGACGATCCACAATGTCATCGCTAAGCGGTTAATAACTTAATATAAAATCTTATATGTTATTATTATTTTGGTTACATATCAACGACGACACACAATATCGTCGCTATAAAGTACATATAGCAACGATTTACAATGTTGTCGCTAAACGGTTAATAACTTAATATAAAATCCTATATGTTTTTATTATTTTGGTCACGTATCAGCGACGACACACAATATTGTCGTTATAAAGTACTTATAGCAACGATTTACAATGTTGTCGCTAAACGGTTAATAACTTAATATAAAATCATATATGTTATTATTATTTTGGTCACGTATTAGCGACGACACACAATATCGTCGCTATAAAGTACTTATAGTGACGATCCAAAATGTCGTCGCTAAACGATTAATAACTTAATATAAAATTCTATATGTTATTATTATTTTGGCCAAATATCAACGACGACACACAAAATCGTCGCTAAATAAAGTATATTAGTGACGAAAATAATCGTCGCTAATATAAAATCATAGTTGTTATTATTATTTTTGCCACATTTTTGCAACAACACACAATGTCATCACAAATAAATAACAATTAATGACAACTATTGTCGTCGCTGATATAAAAAATTAATTTGCAACGCTAATCTTGTAGCTAAAAAGTAATTAGTCGTCGCAAATAGATCTTCCATTTTAACATCTATCATATTAACGACGACCTATAGCGACAACTTAAAAAGTCATTGCTATTGTTAATTTGTTTTGAAAATTAACGATGACAATAAGTTGTCATCGCTAATGCTTACTTATTAGCAACGATTTTTAGGTCGTCGCTGAAATTTTGGTCGCTAAAGGCTAAATTTCTTGTAGTGAGTGGAGTTTAGAGCTTAGAACACTTGGTCATTGGAAAGAAAATTCCAATTTTGATTATTCAACTTAATACAATTAAATTAAGGTGCTATTTAAATGAGCTATGAATTTGGTGTTGAAGTTTTTAGAACTGAATTATTAATATATTTATTGAAAGTATATGTATATGCACTAAAAATTTAGATCACTGAAAAATTAGTACAAAAATTGGTAATTAGTACCATTTGAAAATAATAAATGTCGAAAAATATGAAACTCCATATATAAATTTCTTCCCCAAAATGGTCGTTTCTTAAACTAAATAATTAGCATTAAAGAGTTGTATTACTTGAAGGTTACTAGTATTGGTGGTGGTGACAATCATGATTACAACAACGATACTGAGTGGGATTGAGGTGTACAGTGATGGTAATACATATATTAATTAGTGATATTAGTGGTATAAATTTGTGACAATTGTGATGGTGTTGTCGACAAGTTGGTGGTGCTTTGCAAGTAACAATTGTCACGACCACAATAACAATAGTATGATATATACACATGATGATCATGATAGTGTTAGCTAGTGAGATATTGAGTCATTGATAATTATGGTGGTGGCAATAGTAATCACGGTGGCAATTGATGGTAATGATATCAATATTATATTATCATTTTGTATGTGATTAAAAAAGAAAATATTAAAACATACATAGGATGAGATTGATCACTGGGGGAAGAAAAACACATCCACTTTTCAATTCCACAGCATTAATTAGTTTGCAAGTGGTTGGTGATTGAATATATTAAAAGGTTTTTACCAGTTAATTTCTTGATTATTAAGCATATATTTTCTAACACACCAAATAAATTATTGAAATTGAAAGCATTATTAAGGACTTAAATTTTAAATTTCAAGAATAAAGTAGCCATTCGTTTTCAGATGGTACCAATATCACATTGGATAGTACCAACATCACATATAATGGTTCTTATATCACATTTGATGGTACCAATTGAGTGGGTACCATACTCACAAAAAGAGTATGGGTATTGTAGAATGACCCTACTCCACAAATATGCTTCCTATATATATTGATAGCTCGTGGATCTAATTATCCTCATATTGCATCAAATGAAAGACCCTAGACATACAAACGACAATGGTTTTAAGAGCAAAAAAAAAAAATGAGGGTTCCAATTAGCTCAATTGGCTTTTTAAATCTTTTGTCGTTAAATAAGAGACTTGAGTTCAAATTCTCATGAGTAAAAAAAAAAAAAAAAAAAATCTTATGAAAACATCAATTATCATTGAGCAGACATAATAAACTATAAGAAAAATGGAATCAAGAAAGTATAAGAGATTAGACTTCAAACGGCATGACCCATAATTTAATTTCCATTGTTTCACAACAAGTAATCAGTTTATGATCATGACATCCCTAAATCATATTCATGGTCGTAGTAGTAATTATATGAAGAGAATTAATGAGGTTATACTTTGCATGAGAAAAACAATGATGAGCCTGGAACTATCAAATTAAGATCATACGTAGCAACTACCCCAGAAGAAAAGAAGCCTATATAATATTATGTCCTTAATTAAGAAATCAAAACCGCCTAAAAATAAATTAAACCTAAAACTTTGAAAGATAGTTACACCAACCAATCATCCCATGTATCTATTATCTATATCTATCTATATCTATACTATAATGTAAAACCGAAGTTTTTTGACTTTTGGTTGATCTCATAATATTGCGTCATATAAGCTTTTGAGTTCTCACAATTTTACACCTCATTATTTTAATATATATATATATATATATGTATGTATTTTAATTGAATTTAAATTTTATTCTATAATTAAACATCTCTTTAGAATCTTGACATATTATATTTTCTTTAATAGAAATAATATATTATTCCATATATATAAACACAATCATAATAAATGCTTAATACTATAATATATTTTTATATATAAATACAATAATAATAAATTTCTTTTAATAATTATCAATTTTCATATTTAGATAAAATATAAAAGACAATAAAAATCATAGTTAGACTAATAATTTTTTAAATTTAATTTTAATTCATTTTCTGTGTATCGCACAGGTTTGCCACTAGTATAAATTAAAGCAGAAGACGTTGCCGAATGTCTGCCACATGACATATATGGCAATGTCTTCTGATCGACACGTGTGTGCCACGTATTTGCCCATGACATAAATCTGTCCACGTGTGTATAATTAAGAATATGTTTTCACTATTAACTCCAAGTTATGTAATTATTGAGTATTCTATTGTGCTATTAAATGAAACCTAAAAAAATAAACACTTAATAATTATGTTAGGCATTTAAAAATTTTAAAAATGTTAAAAAAAAAAAATAGTTGCATTAAAGTCTCTGATTTATGTTTTCCAGTTAATGAAAAAGTTAAGGTTCTTCAACATTTCAAAATTTCAAAATCTGAGGTTTCTCACATTTTCGTCTAACAACTTGTTTCTCCTACGTATTTCTAGCAACCGAAACAGAGCTTTCGGATTATGAAATTCTCGTAAATGACCTCAGTGACAAGGTACAAAAACATGAGAGGTAAATTTTTATGAGCAAAACTTAAATACAGTACCTTATGTTCAGTTGGTTAGGTTTCTCATTTAAAAATTTGACACGTGGTTAATTAAAGCAAATAACCAAACGGCGTCAACCACAGCTCCACGTTTATCTCTCTTATCTCAGTACTCTCTTGGTCTCTCTCATCTTTACTTGTTTTCTCTCTTTCTCTCATCTCAGCTCCACTTCTCTCTCTCATCTCAGCTCCAGTTTGTGAACGGCATGATGAGTTCGTCACATCAGCAGCGGCGACTTGGAGCAGTGCTTTCTAGCTGGGTTTGGGGCGGCAGTGAAAATTCTGATATTGGAGACAGATGCAGTAGATTTAGCTTGGAGAATAGCAGTTGGGTTTGGTTGTGACTATGGTGGTGGGTTTTGACCGGGGCAAGGTCAAAGGCAACAGATTTGATTTGAGTGGGGTTGCTTGTTTTGGGTTTTGTTCTGATTTGGGTTTATTTTGGAGTTAGGTCTGGTATTTGTATGGGAGAATGGATTCGGTGGGATTTGCGGTTTGCAATGGAGATCGATTTTGGAGGATGAAAATGGCAGTGGGTTGTGGATTTCTCTGTATTTATATGGTGTAGGTGAGATGTTTGATTTTGGGTTTGATCGAATTCATGGAGTTGGTACCGATTGTAAGTTGATTTTCATTTGAGCATAAGTGGAATGATATTTGACAAGGTTATATGGTTTAGCAAGAAGTAAAAATTCTTGTCAAATGAAACCCCCTTGCTTTGACTCGCAAAATGAACTCATGTAGCATCTCCAATATGAGATGTCTGAGCCGTTCTTGATTTCAGACATAAACCACTCTGATGCATATCAAGAACATGGGATTGATAAGCCCACATGTAAATAAGTATTAATCAAAAAAATGGTTTCCAGACTCAACAAAAAATTAAAAATTAAAAAAAAAATAAAAAATGAAACCTTTTGTATTTAAAAGAAGACAAAAAATCAAGAATACTAAAAGAAATGATGCTAGCAAAAAAGATGATTTTGTTGAAAGAGGAGAAGTTCTTTGAAAATTTGTGTTTGTTTGAGATGAAATGAGAGAGAGAGAACAAGTACAGACGAGAGAGAGAGAGAGAGAGTACTGAGATGAGAGAGATAAACGTGGAGCTGTGGTTGACGCCGTTTGGTTCTTTACTTTAATTAGCCACGTGTCAAATTTTTAGATGAGGAACCTAACCAACTGAACATAAAGTACTGTATCTAAGTTTTGCCCAATTTTCATATGGGTCAATCTACTATAGAGGCTTGAAATTAGTTGGTCTTTCTTATTTATTTCTTTTTGCAAGCACAGGTAGGTAGGATTTAACTAAACTGTTTTATTACAGAAATACAAATAAGAAGATCTATATTTCTATTTACAAGGTTGAATGTAAAAATGAAAGATTAAGAGAGAGAGAGGGCTGAAGTAAAAATGGGATTGGGCTTGATTCTTGTGATTATGGTGCCAAGATAAAATGTCCCTAGGGGAGCCAATCCTGATATCACGGTTTTTCAGTTTGATTCACTTCACTGGAAACTCCCACAAATGGCATTTGACAAACACCAGCAAGCAACCCACTAGCAATTGTTCCCTTTGGAAGATTAAGACAAATGAAGACTCTTGGAAGAGATATTGTGAGAAAT
>BKZX01010578.1:0-24153 GCA_014362285.1 Fagus crenata
TGACTTGAAATTCCCGGATGCCTCCAAAAAAACCACATATACACAAAAGTAACAGAAATTTTGTGTATTTGTGGTGAATCTCTCATCCCTAACCAACACAGATTGAGGCATAAAACGTTTAGGCCTTACCCAACATAACTTAAATTGGATTCAGTCAGCTTGTTGCAACAGGATCAGCTCAGGTTGAGTTGGGCTAAGTCTTCTCTTACAAGTGGTTGGAGAGATGTGTCAACAACAGAAAGAGATGAAAAAAATTAAGCTTTAAAAGAAAAGGAGCCAGCCAAATATTTTATGTAACTATTTCTATTTTGTTTTTTGAAGTCACGGCCCACCCACCACGCTCAGCTACTCTTGACTTTTGAGTCTTGAGAACAGAGTACCTGAACTCACCATAAAAATATCTCATGATGTGAAGATTTCCACAACCACCGTCAACTTCCTTTGTACTCCACCACCTCAAGAAAATGGCTTCCATTGCATATCACATCACAGTGAAAGTCCTGGAGAAGCTGGGATCCCTTACTTCCCAAGAGCTCAGCTTAGCATGGGGCATCCAAAGCAACCTGAAAAGGCTTGAGCGCACCGTGTCAACCATTAAAGCCATTTTATTGGATGCTAAGGAGAAGCAAGCAAGTGATCACAGACTAAGCACTTGGCTAGTACAGCTCAAACTTGTTCTTAATGAAGCCAATGATGTGCTTGAAGAATTTCAATGTCGAGCTTTGCACAAGGAAGTAATGAATAGGTACGGGAGCACTAGAAAAAATGTGTGTGATTTCTTTTCAGGTTCTAATCCAATTGCATTCTGTTTTAAACTAGCACATAAAATCAAAGAGATTAGGAAGAGGGTAGATAATATTGCAGCTGATAAGAATCAATTCAATCTTGCTGAACGACTTGAAGATAGGAAGATAAAATTGCATAGGAGGGACATTACCCACTCCTTTGTACATCCTCCCAATGTCATTGGTAGGGATGATGACAAAGCAAAGATCATAGATCTTTTGATGCAACAAGATGGTGATAGAAATGTCAATGTAATTCCTATAGTTGGGATTGGAGGTTTGGGGAAGACCACATTTGCCAATTTGGTGTATAACAATAAACGCGTAGTTCTTCATTTTCAGTTGAGAATGTGGGTGTGGGTGTCCGAGGATTTTAATATTACATGGTTGACAAAAAGAAATCTTTAAATTTGCAATTGGTTCAATTGATGAGAATTCGAGTGTGGATCAATTGCAAATTTGCCTAAGAGAACTTTTAAAAGATATGAAATTTCTACTTGTCTTAGATGATGTTTGGAATGAAGATTGTAATAAATGGATTGAATTGGAAGATTTGTTACTTGGTGGTTGCAATGGAAGTAAAATCTTAGTGAGAACACGAAATAGTTTGGTTGCTACTATTATGGGCACTACTCCCACATACAATTTAGATGGTCTATCCCAAGAGGATTGTTTCTCTTTGTTTGTGAAATTGGCATTTAAGAAAGCAGAAGAAAAACATTATCCAAACCTTTTAGAAGTTGGAAAAGAGGTTGTCAAAAAATGTAATGGGTTCCATTGGCTGTGAGGACTTTAGCCGACTTACTTTATTCATAATTGGATGAAGGCAAATGGAAATTTGTGAGAGATAACGAAATATGGAATTAAGAACAAAAAGAGGGGACATTTTACAAGCATTAAGGCTCAGTTACAATCAATTGCCATTTCACTTGAAGCAATGCTTTGCCTATTTTCTTTTTTTCCAAAGGATTATGAATTTAAAAGTCTTGAATTGATTCAATTTTGGATGGCACATGGAATTCTTCAATCACAGTGGCTCCAAGGATCTGCCAACACTTTACAACAGCTAGAGATTGAATATTGTCAAAATTTCATGGCTTTGCCAGAGTGGCTGCCAAGTTTAAAATCACTTCAAAGACTTCGTATTGCTAATAGCTCTAAGTTGTCATATCTTCCGGAGGGGATGCAAGGTCTCACTGCACTAAGAGAATTGACTATTGTAGCTTGTCCTAATTTGGGAACAAGATGCAGACAAGATTGGCCCCAGATTGCTCATGTACCAAAGGTTTCTCTCAATGCGGACTATTGAAGTTCAATAGATTCAGATGATGAGGTATGGCCATATTTGTCTTTCTTGTTATTCTAGTAATATTACGATTTTAACTCTTACCAATGTACTGATTTAATCTAAATGTTGGTTATGCTTAGTTTCTATTTCCAAAGCCAAACCTCCTTTTTCCATTAAAAATGAAAAAGAAAAAAAGCCAAAGCCCTTTTTGTCTAGATTAGATTTAAAGTAAATTAAAACCAAAATATCTTTTTGGATCAAATTGATTTTTCAAAACTAAAGTGGCAATCTATATCATTATTTTTCATCAACTTCTACAACATTGTGTATCAAAGTCTGGGAAGCAAGGTATTGGCACCCAAAAACTTAAACATAATTAAGTTTTATTTATTTATTTATTTTTCTTTTGTAAATACATTTTCCTAGTGTTATTCTCACCTTAAGTTTGTTATACGATTGCTTTCATTTTAGGAGTTCAACACAAATGACAACTAATAGAAATCTAAACGTTGCTCAAATCAAAGTTGTATGCTCCCTCCTTAATTCGTAAGCATTAATTCATTGCAATTAGATTTAAGAGATGTTAATAAATAAATATATTGTAATTTGCATTTAAATGATGTAAATAAATAAATATTTCAAGTATTGTAATTTGTATTAAGTGAAGTATATAAATAAACATTTGGGTCATTGTAATTCGAATTAAGATATGTAAATAAATCAACAGGGATTGGTGTGGTGTGTGCATGCATTTGTTCCTATATTCATGTTTTATGATTCATCTTCGTAAGTACCATGTGTAATAACATTCTTGATTAATTGGAAAATGTGAGGTACAACTGACATTGCAAAGATTAATATTTGGATTTCAAATTAAAAATTTTAATTACCATGGAAAGCTCCTTCTAGATTAAGTTTAGAGAACAATTGATACGCTAGTAAAAAAATTTTTTTTTTGATATGCTAGTAATTAGAGGGGAAAAAATTAGGAAAAGGCAAAGGTGGAAAATTATAGGCAGTTGGTTCTCATGTTTGGGAACCATCATTGTCATTTTTTCAAATCCTTAAAATATAAAAATAAAAATAAAATGCTTAAGTTGGGTTCCTGGTTTTAAGGAAAATTCGTAAGGGTTTTCTGTACTTTTCCCCCTTTTTTTTATATATATATATATATATATTTTTTTTTTAATATTCTCTGTACATCTATACAATAAAATAGACAACTTTTACATACACATTAGTCATTAGACTTTAATGCCAACGATGTTCCTAAAAAAAAGGTTTAGGAAGATGTCGAGTTCTTAATCTTATATATACACTTATAATTGTGTATGCATGCATCTTGAATTTATCTTAACCAATTTATGAATACCATAATTTGCCACTCGTGAGATAGTATTACATGTAACATCCTAAGGTGGTATTTGGTATAACGATTGTATATAACATATTAACATCCACTGTCATGTTAGGGTGTTACATGTAATCCTTTTCCCCCTCCCAAATTCTTGGTTTCTTCACTACTTGAATATGAGTTTCCAACACATCGTGCAATCTGTGACTAGTTACCATTAAAAATTTGCTATCATGAACTTACTGGCCAATATGGAGCACCATTAGCACTAGATTGCAGATTTTCCATTAAGTATGTGGCAAAAACTCACCAACACAAAGCATCTTTTACCTTTGTAATACAACTTCAATAAATCTAAGACAAATACAAATATAGGAAAAATAAAAAAATAAAAAGAAGAAGGCATGCAAAGAGGGAGTGGGGAGAGAGAAGGCCAGCATATACAATTGTAATGTTACATATAAAAAATGTAAAAATAAAAATCTTGTGAAACTTGACAACTCATGACACAGTGTTTGCATCAGGGACATCATCAAGTATAAAAGGACCAAGTTTACCTGCCCTAAATAGAGTAAGAAACTTTTTTGATATCATCATACGTGCTTCCGAGGCCTTAATGAGGTATCTTAAATGCCTTTTGTAGTGCTTCAAACTGCTGCTCTATAAGACCCTCCAAGTCACTCTCATCTTTCATGTTACCAGTAAATTCTAACAGGGTTAAATACAAAGCACATTGGACTTCTGTTACAAGATCCTGAAAGGAAACCAAAAACAAAAACTAACTTAGAAATGACAAGATATTCACAGGTCGCATGGAGACCCTGTTAAGCTACAACAATAATAACTACAAATCACATAAAAAGTAATGTGCAAAATAGCTAGAATATATATCTTAACATAAACATTTAAAAGCGTTTTGGAAAAGCTTCAAAGTAAATTTATTCTTGATAAGTATTTAAGAGTTTGAATTGAAAGATAAACCAGAACTTTCAATCCTCATTCCAACTATTTTCTTTACCAATAAGAGAGGGTACCTACCTTTTGTAAAAATTATAGGTAAGAGGGGTCATTAGACGGATACTATGGATACAAAATACTCTCATATGAGCTTACTCACAAATATTTGTGATTCTACTATCTCTTACAACTACTCCCCCATCTATTATCTTTCCAGTCAAACCATCCACCTCAAGCAACACATTTTTACTCAATGACACTGCCAAACGTGTCGTTAGTAAATAGTAATAAACCAGCATCTTAATTTACTCTTCCTGAATATATGTATCGTCTAATAGGGTTATTTGTGAGTTTTCTTTTATTAAGAATCAATTACCATCTTTTCGCTTACATTGATATCGTCTCAACCACTTCTGAATGCATTTTTCTTGTTTGCTCATTTCTCTCTACCATAAGATATTGTCATTCACTCTTTCATCAATTCTTCATTATTATTTTTTAACTATTAGCAAAAGAACATTATTGTTCCAGAAAACAAAAAAGTTTCTCATCCAACAGAAGCTAAAAAACCCGATTATATTCTCTGAACTCACTGATCATCTGTTTTAAATTAAGCATGCTATATCTAAAGCCATAGTTCATTTACTCTGTTTAGCATTTTTCCAAAGTTCTAGATTTGCATTCTCCTTTCTTGACCCCTTCATAAACTAAGCACAACAGAATAACTTCATGATGTTCTACATGAATGTCCATAACCAGCAAGAAAAATATGTTATCGAAACTTGACCTTGCTGTAAATCATCCATGACCAGAAAATATGTTATCAAAACTTAATCTTCATTCATGACAAGAAAACTAATTGTTCCAAAAACAATTTTCTGATGCTGATTATTTGTGATCCATTCAGAAGAATCAAAATGAGATGATTTTTTTTATAACGTTGGAAGAATCAAAATGATATGATACCCATGTAATAATTCTACAATGAGGTACATTCAGTTCTATGTTGTCCCTAAAACAATATTTCTTATGCCCATAGTTTGTCTCCTTTCAGACTTGTCATGTGACAAAAAGTTTTAAATACTTTGTCCATCTTGCATATAATTATTAAATGAGAACAATCCTATATTACCTCAATGTAAAGCATATCAGAGTCATTTGGCGGCTTCCTCCTTTTTGGCCGAAGATCTTTAAGATTATACTCATGTTTTTCTTTGGAATCATATCGAATCCCTTCCAGTCTCCTGTTGTTCAAGTGCTTCCAATGAAGGGGAGTCCCCCTAGTATTTAAAACTGCCAGCAAGTATTGTGCAATACGCTCCTCACCTACCACTGAATCTTTCACAGACCCTTCATGTGCATTTAAGAAATTGGTAAGCTTTATCAAATAGAATAAGCAGTACAATGTGGCAATAGTAATTTCATGTTGACTTGAAATTCCAAGACGCCCCCAAGAAAACCACATATACACAAAAGTAAAAGAAAAAAGAACAATAAAATTCCAAGACACCAAGTTGAAAATTTTAGATGCTGCAGCTTGGGCAACCTATGTTGGTTAGAGGTCAATAAGAGAGTTGAAATTTCATCCCAAACCAACACAGATCAAGGCATAAAACTGTTAGGCGTTACCCAACATAACTTAAACTGAATTCAGTTGGCTTGTTGCAACCTAATCAGCTCAGGTTGAGTTGGGCTAAGGCGTCTCTTAATAGCGTTCGGAGAATGTCTCACTTTTTTTTTTTTTTTTTTTTTTCTGTTTACAACAGTGAACTTTCAAGCAAGATTTAGCATACCATAAGCTTAAAAAGAATGCATGCATCGCTTTGTGTAAATGTTTACTGTATTACGTATACAGAAATCTCATAAGAAACTAAAAAGAAGTTAAATAGGAAGAGGATGATACCTGCAAGAGCTAGCTTCAGTCCCGTCTCAATGTCAGGGATACTTGGAACCAATACACCTTGAGTGTCTAGGACATATATACTAGGCTGATGCGCAATCTGCAG
This sequence comes from Fagus crenata, assembly GCA_014362285.1. NCBI lineage: Eukaryota > Viridiplantae > Streptophyta > Magnoliopsida > Fagales > Fagaceae > Fagus > Fagus crenata. The sequence continues at coordinate 6,391 of BKZX01010578.1, forward strand.
CTTATCAATTCAACGTCAGCATTTAAGCATGCATAGATGTTGAAACAGTATTAAGCAGCAGATCAACAACAGAAAAAGAAAGGAACAGTAGCAAGAAGAAAAAATTAAGATTTAAAAAAGAAAAGGAACCAGCCAAATGCTTGATGATTTGGCATGATGTTCAAAACATGACTTTATATAAGGGTTATGCAACTGATTAGTCACTACAAACATTTGATAATTAAACCAGAGACCTAAGCCTGATAGTTTGTCCCGTAACTGTTCATAAAAACCTACAGACACTTGCCAGCTTAAAAAGAAAGCAAAATATAGATAAATAAATTAGTAAGAAAGCTAGCAAAATAGTGGGGAAATCAATCAATTAAGCCAGAAATATAATCCAAGTCATAGTAGCCCCCTTCACTTATATATGTGGTCAATTAATATAACACAAGTCAGAAATAACTCCCTTGCAATCAGTCTGCTACTCATAAAAGCAAGACCATCAACTAAATGTTAAGTGATAAAGGTCAATCAAACAATACACAACCAAACCTACAACATCTTCCTGCCAGCAATATCAATATCAGGGTCCAATCTCAGATATTGAGCCTTATATATTGAATGCCAACATGTACGAAAGACACACGAACCTAGAATTTCAATCTCTTTTTACTTTCTAGGTTATATAAACCACAAAATATGCCAAGAGCCTTGTAGCTCAGTGACATTGTCTGGTCTCGGTTACGAGGGTTCAAATCCTCTCTTCCACTTTAACAATTGAATTATCAAAAAATAATAATAATATACCACAAAACACAGAATCTCATGACCTTGTATCCAGCAATATCTTGAGTAACACCGGGCAACGGCCCAACTGTAGCTCGCTTCATCTTCTGCTGCACTACAATTAAAAACAAAACCGTTATTGTTCAATTCAAGACAGTGACATCCAACCATACTTATCAAAAAAGACAGTGACATCCAACCATAATCTAGCAAAAACAAAAACACAATAACAACTTACCACCAAAGCGAGACGAGGCAATTTGATGTATTGAATTAATCAAAGCCGATTTCCCAACGTTAGGAACACCAATCACCAAAACAAGCAGAGTAGGTTCCCTTGAAATCACTTCCTTCAGTTTGAACTCCACAAGCTCAAGAAGCTGTTTTGGTAATTAATAAAAACACCATCATTAAATGTGGATATACATCCACAAATTGTGGATAATGTCCACATTTAGAAAATAGAGTATGAGTGAGTGACTGACCTTGTTAACGGAACTCTTGCTATGGGTGTTAATAGCCATGCAATCCTGGTTATGGGAATCGAAATAGCGAGTCCATTTGTGGATAATGTTGGGGTTGGCTAGGTCTTTCTTGTTCAGTGCAACGACACGTCGTTTTGAGGAGAGTTGGGGTTGGAGTTGGTGGTTGATAGAGGATATGGGAATACGAGCATCGCGGACTTCGATGACGAGGTCGGCGAGTTTGAGGCGGTCCTTGATGGCACGTGTGGCGGCGGCCATGTGACCTGGGAACCAATTAATGGGCCCACCACCGGCGTTGAAGCCCATCTCACCCAATCCCTTCTTTATGACTGTCTTTGCCACTCCCAATCCCATCCCAAAGATTTAGTTACTGGAAAATGATAACAGGAGGTTTAGTTAGGGTTTAAAGCTTTAAACTTTAAAGCCAGCTTCTTGTATGGTTTTGGAAATTGATTTTTTTCTAAACGGAAAACTGCATCTACATAAATGACCATACTTCTCAAAATCAATCATATTTTTCATAATTCAAAATAACCATACTTCTCAAAATTCCAAATATACTTAAAATAGACAATCACAAATAGGCACCTACATAGTCAAAAAAGTTCAAAGTGTCTTTCATAGCATTTAAAATACATTGTCCAAAAAGCACCTACATAGTTAAAAAGGTCTTTACATTTAATTTTCTAAGCTATTTCAACTATTTTGGTAGAAGAAATTTTCCAACCATTGCTTACGAAGCCTGTCATATTTCAACATAAATGATCAAGCTAATACTTAATCCCCATTCAAATGATCAAATGCAGGTGCAAGCATGGATTCCTCGAACCCATCTTTGCAGAGACACAAAAAAGCATTATCAAGAGGCAACTACAAATTCACTCCCAACTAAAAACCCATTAATAGTACCCTCAGAAATCAGAAGCCAGCAAAAATGGGTCTTTCCTATACTCAACAGAGGGAATTTTAAAACCCCAACACAGCTAAGGGCCAAAAAAGATAAAAGACACTTACCAAGAAGTGGTAATTTGAGAGAGCTCACTGAAAACCCATCTCGTTATCTCAAAAAATACTTTTTAAGCCCACAAGTGCCTAAAATGATTGAAAGGGAGCCCTGGTGTCAAGCATCAAGGGAACCAATAAACAGAGACTCTTACAGTGTGGGATATTTCATAGGACAGCACCAGCAGGGTCAGTCAAACGCAACAGTGTAAGTGTGGGATTGTCACAAGTTAAGACTACGACCCAAATGCTGAAATACCCAAATCAAATCCAACCCGAAACAAAAACCAAAATCCAATAAAAAAATCAGAGCTTCTCCGTGACACATTGAATCAAACAGGTGGCGTGCCTTAGAAGATTATTGACGTTGTTGAGGTTTCTTATGATGATTAGAATGTAATGCTTTTATGCTAAGAATAATTTCAAGAAATTATGAGAAACTGCAACAACAACAACAATTATAAATCGAAATTCCATACTGATTGTTGGAAGAAACAGTTCTCAGCAACCACACACAGAATACACAGATAAGAACACAAACAAATGCATGCGTTAGAATCACAAGAGAAGAGAGAGAGAGAGAGAGAGAGAGAGAGAGCTTACTCAGAGCTTGAGAGAAGAGAGAGAGAGAGTTACGGTTTGGGTCGGGTTGGGTCGGGTTGTTATCCAAATATGATTTCTTTCACTTAAGAAATTCTCAATCCATGATAGTTGGGTTGGATTGGGTTTGCTCGTGGAGTTAAAGAGTTACGGTTTATTTACATAATTCGGTTTGGGTCCGACTCCCCTCTTATTTAAATTTCTCCAATTCCCTCCTATTTTTAACCAAATGTGAGACACGTTACAGATAGACAATTTAATGGTTACAACAAAACTATGTATTTTTCTCCTAATTTCACTTTCTTTTTCTTTCTAATAACTCTGTTTTCTTATTTTTATAACCGTTAAATTGTTTATCTATCACGTGTTTCACATTCGGTTAAAAATGGGAGGTAATGGATGGAATTTAAATGGGAGGGGAGCCAAACCCATTGGGTTTCGATATTTCAAACTCATGAAAACTCAATCTTAAAAATAGGCCTTTTTGGTTTAGCTAGAGAGTAGTGCTAGAATATTGTTTTTTAAATTATTTGACTATATAGTATTGTTTTGAAGCTATTAACTTGAAACTCGCCGAGTTCCATGTTCGTAATGTTGAGATGCTTATCCAATATGACTTCATGACTTTCTTTCTTTTTGGTTACTATGACGTCATGACTCATGAACTTTTCAAAATAAGAGTTTGAACTCGTCTTTTCAATATTTGAATTTGAATTTGTTAAAATTGTGCTCTAGAAAACATGTTATTATTAAAAATTTAAAATATGCGGTTGGTGACATAATCTTTTATTTTTATTTTTTATAATTTGATCATTTGGAGAGGGGGAATTTGTTTTTGGTAGAAAGATTAGGAAGCGCTAATTGAGCTACAGGCTACAAGACTCTTGAATCGATGACATGAATTGAAACTTCTTATACTTGTATCATCACATTTATTTTTCTCCTTAAAATTAATTGGAAAATAAAAAATAGTCCAAGGGGTCCAAACTTTGTTTCCTTGGGCTCTAGTTGAAACTACAGTTAAAACTTTTTTCAATAGCCCACAATTCATGAATTGGGCAGATTTCAGTTTTCTTTTACAAATCCTGAACCCAAATAAGAAAATGAGTGACGCTACCTATGTTTTGGTCCTCTCTCTCTCTCTCTCTCTCTCCTTTTTCTAAGAGGAAATCCCTCTAAATGTTGGAGAATCTTGAAGGTACAGAGCTTCTTGACTTTCATAAGAATGGAATTAACCTCAGCTGATCTAACCTTTTATCAATTTGGGTTAGATACCAAGTCTGCTAGGAAAAAGTGAGGGGCTACTTTAATTATTGTTTGTGAGCAACCATACGAATCAACTTTTAGGAAGAAAAAAATCCATGTCTTACAAAATATCAGCATGGATTTTATAGGTCTCATAGCAAGCTGAATGCATATAAATGTTGTATGAGATATATATTTTCACGTCATTGGTCCTCTTGTCCTCAATTGTTACAGTTAATTTATTAGCTTCTATCTGATAATATGGATCTATATATATTCTATAGTAACACATTATATTAATTACATGTCTTTTCACTAAGCTTGAACCTAGGAAGTACATCTTATTATAACAAGTAGTTAAATAACTGTGGCAATCTGAAACTTGTTAAGCAGTATTTTCACAATTTTCTTACTTACCTAGATACTTACACCAGCATAATATCATGAAGAGCTGGACTTGAAAAATTGGGTCATGACTCATGAGGACTGTATTAGGCGATGATGCCTATTTTGCATGTGTAAGCCCAACTTATGGTATAGATTGGATGCATTCTTCACGCTCAAAAAATTATAAAAATATATATATGATTAGATATGATAATTATATGTTAATAAAATTCTGAATTTAATCATTTAGTCATTATTCTAACAAGATATACCTAAAACATTTTAAGTTCTAACACTATTTCTTAATGGATCTTGACCAAGCTTGGCATGTCCTTTGGTGGAGGCCATTGAGCAAGACAGGGTGTATAAAGCTTCAAATATTATATGTTTATGCATTTGGATAGCTGTATAGAACATGAGGAAATATATATATATATACATATATATATAATTGTCTCTAGGCAGCACAATATTCTCTTCAAGTATCTGATCGAACTCGTTATCTTTCTTTTCCTCGCACTTTCTTGGCATAGTTACATTCTATGTGATTTTCTTTTAGCTCTTTTTCTTTGTAAGCCACACAGCATTGCAACGCATATCTTGCTTGGATTATTAATCGTTGTAATTTATAGTCAATAATTTGATGATGACCCACGACTTTTTCTATGATCCTACGCATCTCTTTCTCATCCATTTTGGACAAAAGAAAATTGAGTAAGGCATCTCTTTCTCATCCAATTTAGACAAAAGAAAATTGAGTAAGTCCTACTTTTTTTTTTTTAATAGTTACGATAGCATTTAAACCTATGGTGTCCGCTCATGATGGTTGCTCTTACCATCAGGCCAAGACACCAATTGGTTTTTGGTGTAGACGGGATTTGAACCCAGGTCTCTTGCTCAACGACAAGAGACTTTACCAGTTGAGCTAACTGGAACCCACAGTAAGTCCTACTTTTTGGACAAAAAAAAAAAAAAAAATCCACAAAGACAATTGAGTAAGTTGTTAATATTATATTTCATTTTCTAAGTTCTACAATTTGGACCAAACAAGCTGCAAGTAAAAAAAAATAAATCAACAAAGATAATTGAATAAGTTTGTGAGATATTTAGACACTGGCTAGGGTAGGTTTTAACTAAATTAATCCAAGTGATTAGTTAATCAATTATGCTTGGTCAAATTGAATTTAGTTAAAAAAAAATTACAATACCAATATCAAATTTAAATAAGACAGCGCAATGATATGGTTATGAAGAGAAACCCACTAGAATAGAATTGAAGAATTACACAACAAAGAATATACCTAATCCTAAAGTTGTTACTTACTGTCGTAATGCCACGATGCTTTAACACCCTTGTTGAACTCCTCTATGGCTTTATCACGTAACTCTCTTCAATCCATGAATATCCAATTTGTGAGTAAAACTACAACAATAAAATCATTAGGATTTGGATGGGGTGGATTTGGGCTCATGGATTTGGATTTGAGGGCCCAAATCCAAATTCTTTGTTTGGATGACTTAAAATCATTAGGATTTGGATTTGGGTCAAATCCATCTAGGATTTTAAAGGCTCAAATCCATGGATTTCAAATGACTTCTTAAGATATGAATTTCACAAATCCTCTCATTGGATGCCAAACAGACCATAAAGGCTCTAAAATGACCAAAATGCCCTAAAAATACCAAATGACTAAAAAAAACCTCCAAAATGACCAAAATACCCATAAAACTACCAAAATGATAAAAAAATACTCATGAAATTATCAAAGCGACCCAAATACTCCTAAAATGACCAAAATAACATCAATACCCTAAAATGACAGAAATAAACTCAAAAATTTAAAAATGGCCAAAATAATCCCCAAAATACACTCAGAACACCTAAAATAACCAAAATAACCCCGAAAACTCCAAAATGACCAAATTCACCCAAAAAATACCATAATAACCAAAATACACTCAAAACTCCTAAAACGACCAAAATAACCCCGAAAACTCTAATATGACCAAATTCACCCCAGAAAATACCACAATAACCAAAATACACTCAAAACTCCTAAAACGACCAAAATATTAGTGAACCACCAAAATAACCTCGAAAACTCCAATGTGACCAAAATAACACCATGTGAATTGTGATGTAGTACCAGTACGTACCTTAGAGAAACAGATTATCTTATTGACATGATTAATTGTCGTTTTCATTACAAAGATTTTTATCCAAATTGACAGTTCATCAAGTTGTTTAACTCGATCGTATGTTTGCTGTCATATATACTAGTAGTATTTAGTACTCACATCGTACCTACAACATTATTATTATTTTTTATCTCCAAGTCAATGTGGAAAATGTAACACGCAATTGGTTGACAAATAAGTAATAGTCTGAAGTCTGACTTTATCGTGGCAATAACACGCCAATTGGGTGTTGTTCTCTTCAAAAAGAAGTAAAAGTCCAACAAGTTGTAGTGACACATATTGCTGTAAAAGGGTTGATGTCTCAGCAACTACTCGGAATTTCATTAGCCAAGTCTTACAAGAATAATCAATGTTTGAACCACCCCATGCTTGACCATATAACTTTCTTCTTGCTTATGGAAACAATGTTGCGGACATTTATTTCCACCATCATATGCCTTAAGTTGTGGAACTATAGTACATTAACAAAATTAATTAGTTTAGAGAAATAGTTTAAAAAGGAAAAGCTCAATATCCCATCTGATTTTAAAACCTTTAATTTCCGGCAGACCATTCAATTGTCCTTGGTCTTCTCACTGCAAGGATTGATCTTAATTTCTTGCAAATTGAAAGGTCATCAAATTGTTTAAATTCATTTGCTCTTGTCATCTCTGAAAGGGCGGAACTCAGATTTTTTATTTTGGGTGCCAAAACATGAAAAAAATTTGACCATTTTAAAAATATGAAATATAATGAAATTCAAGATTATAAATTAGCATATGAAAATAATTTTAGTGTTGAGAACATAGAAGTTGCTGCACCAACCTACCTCAATATATTTATTGTTGTAGTTTTACTCACAAATTGGATATTCATGGATTGAAGAGATTTACGTGATAAAGCCATAGAGGAGTTCAACAAGGGTGTTAAAGCATTGTGGCATTACGAAAGTAAGTAACAACTTTAGGATTAGGTATATTCTTTGTTGTGTAATTCTTCAATTCTATTCTAGTGGTTTCTTTAGAAGGTTATCAATAAACTTTTGTAGAGTTTTTTCCTATTGGGTTTTTCTTCATAACCATATCATTGCGCTGCTTTATTTAAGTGTTATATTGGTATTGTAATTTTTTTAACTAAATTCAATTTGACCAAGCATAATTGATTAACTAATCACTTGGATTAATTTGGTTAAAACCTACCACAGCCAGTGTCTAAATATCTCACAAACTTATTCAATTATCTTCGTTGATTTATTTATTTTTTTTACTTGCAGCTTGTTTGGTCCAAATTGTAGAACTTAGAAAATGAAATATAATATTAACAACTTACTCAATTGTCTTTGTGGATTTTTTTTTTTCTTTTGTCCAAAAAGTAGGACTTACTCAATTTTCTTTTGTCTAAATTGGATGAGAAAGAGATGCCTTACTAAATTTTCTTTTGTCCAAAATGGATGAGAAAGAGATGCGTAGGATCATAGAAAAAGTTTCCACTTTACCATTCTCAATAAGCAAGCATTCGTACTATCAACCTCCTTTCAAGTTTCCATTCAATCACCTCGTGAACATGGCTGAAATTGGCTATGGAATAGCAGTGAAGGTCCTGGAGCAGCTTGGATTCCTTACTTACCAAGAACTCAGCTCGGCATGGGGTGTCCGAAGCGATCTGGAAAAGCTTTTGGACACCGTGTCAGCCATTAAAGCCGTACTCTTAGACGCTGAGGAGAAGCAAGCAAGTGACCATAGGCTGAACCATTGGCTAGGAAAGCTCAGAGACGTTCTTCATGATGCTGACAACGTTTTGGATGAATTTAACTACCGAGTTCTGCAGAAGGAAGTGATGAAGAAATATGGGAGTACTAGCAAAAAGGTGCGTGATTTCTTTTCTAGTTCTAATCCACTTGCATCCCATTTTAAAATGGCACATAAGATTAAGGGTATCAGGGAGAGGGTAGATGAGATTGCAGTTCTTAAAGATCAATTCAATCTTGTTCAAGGACTTGAAGGTAGGAAGACAACAATGCACAGGAGGGATATGACCCACTCCTTTGTTAATCCTTCTGATGTCATTGGTAGGGATAAAGATAAAAAAAAGATCATACATCTTTTGATGCAACAAGATGCTGGCAGAAATGTCAGTGTAATTCCTATCATTGGGATTGGTGGTTTGGGGAAGACCACAATGGCCAAGCTGGTGTATGGGGATGAAGGGGTAGTTAGTCATTTTCAATTGAGAATGTGGGTGTGTGTCTCTGAGGATTTTGATGTTGCAAAGTTGATGACAGAAATCCTTAAATCTGCAAAGGTAACAATTGATGAGAAAATGAGCGTGGATACGTTGCAAGAAAAATTAAGAGATTGTTTAAAGAATAAGACATTTCTACTTGTCTTAGATGACGTTTGGAATGAAGATCGTAATAAATGGATTGAATTGGAAGCTTTGTTATGTGGTGCTGGTGGTTGTAATGGAAGTAAAATCATAGTGACAACACGGAATGACTCGGTTGCTAATATTATGGGCACCACTCCCACATACAAGTTATATGGTTTGTCCCAAAAGGAGTGTGTGTCTTTGTTTGTGAAATTGGCATTTAAGGAAGGAGAAGAAAAACAGCATCCAAACCTTTTAGAAATTGGAAAAAAAATTGTCAGAAAATGTAAAGGGGTTCCACTGGCAGTGAGGACTTTAGCTGGCCTACTTTATTCAAAAGTTGATGAAGAAGAGTGGAAACACGTGAGAGATAATGAGATATGGAATTTAGAACAAAAGGAGGGTGCCATCTTACCTGCATTGCAACTCAGTTACAATCAATTGCCATTTCACTTGAAGCAATGCTTTGCCTTTTGTTCTCTTTTTCCAAAGGATCATGATTTCATTAATATCCATTTGATTCAACATTGGATGGCACATGGAATTCTTCAATCACATGAAAATCAAGAGTTGGAAGATGTTGGTGACTTGTATATCAAGGAGTTGATGTCAAGATCTTTCTTTCAAGATTTTAATGAGGTAGAAATCCCAGCGATGTATTCCTTTAAAATGCATGATCTCGTCCATGATCTTGCACTCTCAATTGCCAAAGATGAGTATTCGGTAGTGACCAAGCAGTCCTCTGTTGCTGCAAAAGTTTGTCATTTGTCAATTTTGGACAATGGCCAAGAAGTTACAACACAATTAGAGAAGTTCAGTAAAGTTCGAACTATTATTTTCCAAACAGAACAACCAGTGTCCTTAGTTGAAGCATGCATCTCAAGATTTAAATACTTGCGGATGCTTGATTTCAAGAGATCATCTTTTGAGGAGTTGCCAAGTTCTATTGGTACTTTGATACATTTGAGATTTCTCTGCCTAACAAGTAATGACAAAATCAAGCGACTTCCTAAGTCCATTTGCAAGCTGCACAATTTGCAAACTTTATGGCTTGGTGGTTGCCAAAATCTTAAACGGTTGCCCAAAGGTATAAGGAACATGATCAGCCTTAGGTCTTTGACAGTAACAACAGAGCATACATCCTTGTTGGAGAATGGAGAAGGTTGCTTGAATTCTCTTCGATTTTTGTTTATTTTTTTTTGTGGACATCTAAAATGTTTGTTTGAAGGGATGGATGGGCGCCTCCCCTATCTTCGAGCATTGGTTGTTGGTAATTGTCCAAGTTTGACCTCTTTATCACTCAGTATCAAACACCTAACAGCCCTAGAGGTCTTGTGGATTGAGAATTGTGAAGAGCTTAGCTTCACAAGACAATGAAAATCTGAAATTGAGCCTCCGTACATTGAAGATTGTCAAATTACCTAAGTTGGAGGTTTTGCCCCAGTGGCTCCAAGGATCTGCCAACACTTTACAGCACCTAGAGATTGAAGTATGTTACAATTTCAAGACTTTGCCGGAGTGGTTGCCACATCTGAAATCACTTCAGAAACTTCAGATTGCCTGTTGCCCTAAATTGTCATCTCTCCCGGAGGGGATGCAAGCTCTCACTGCACTAAGAGAATTGAAGATTGTCGAGTGTCTTAAATTGAGTAGAAGATGCTATAAGGAAGATCGCCCTAAGATTGCTCATGTACCGGTGGTTGAACTCGATGAGTACTATGGGAATTGATTAGAAACAGATGATGACATCAGCGTAAAAGCACCAGAAGATGATGAAGAGGTAAGGCCAAATTTGTCTTGTACTATTATGGGCTTAACCTTTTTTTTTTTTTTTTTGATGAAATATGGCATTATAATGGGCTTAACTTAACTCTAATCATATAAAAAATGCCAAACAATTAAAAAAGTTTGACCCCGAAGCTTCCAGAGAAAGCCAGAGCAAACCCCCTACTATACCCACCCCTCCACTTTCACCTCGGATTAAGGCTGCGCGGCCGCCCCTCACCTCCGGGTGAGGGAGATCGTGACCAGAGATGGTCCGATCATGGCCGTGTGGCCTTTTCCCTTTCGTCCTTTCCTTTTTTCTTTAGTTTTTTTCTTATGTTGGTACTAAGACCAGACGGCTCCGAGCCACCGCCACCGCCACCACCATCCCTCCCCTTTACAACCTTCTTTTCCACCCCCCAATCACTCGATCTGGTCTTGCATGAGGGAGATCTGATGGAGTCTTTGGGTGGCTCGAGCCTCCAACAAATTTCTTCTCTTTTGTCGGCAAGTTCTGACCATTCCGGTGGGAGACGAGATCCTCTCTGGTGGTGGATGCTAGATGAGCATCGGGTTTGGAGATTTATCTCAGCTCGTGTTTCTATCAATTACCCTACTCTTAGGGTCGATTACTCAAAACTTTTTTTGAAGAGCCCCTACCACACCCGAATCGAATGGCAAATTCGATTTGACCTTTATGTGGTTTTCCTGGCTGAGATCAAGGATCTAAACTTTCTGCTGGTCTGGACATTGACTGCTGTGGTTGTTCTTGCAATCTGCTGGAATTTGGTCAAGCTCTCTGCCGTGTGTTGTTGTTGTGATGTAGTAGTAGTAGTTATTGTTGTTGGTGTCTTTTTTATTTTTTTGTTCTGTATTACTGCCCTCTATGTAGGGTTTTTTGCCGTGACGAATGTCACTTTCTCTGCCCTCTACGTAAGGTTATGTATCCCTCTATGTAGGGTTTTGTATCCCTCTTGTAGGGTTGTGTAATTTGCCTTATTTCAATAAAAGTTTGCTATTTATCAAAACTTAACTCTAATCATGAACGCTGGTTACGCTTTTCTATTTCCAAAGCCAAACCCCCTTTTTCATTTAAAAAAAAAAAAATGCTAAAGCCTTTTTTGTCTAGATTAGATTTAAAGTAAATTAAAACTAAAAATATCAAAGAGGAATTAAATCTTGCTTCTGCAACATTGTGTATCAAAGTGTGGGAAGCAAAGTATTGGCACCCAAAAACTTAAATGAACATAATTAAGTTTTTATTTATTTATTTTTCTTTTGCAAATACATTTTTCTAGTATTATTCTTACCATAAGTTTGTTATATGATTGCTTTCATTTCAGGAGTTCAACACAAGTCACAACCAATAGAAATCTGAAAGTTGCTCAATTCAAAGTTGTATGTTCCTTAAGTGATGTAAATAAATAAATATTTATGTTATTGTAATTTGCATTTAAGTGTTGTAAATAAATAAATATTTCTGGTACTGTAATTTGTATTAAGTGATGTGAATAAATGAACATTTATGTCATTGTAATTCGAATTAAGAGATGTAAATAAATAAACAGGGTGATGTGTATGCTTCCGTAGGATCAGGATCTTCTAGAGTTCCTAGGGTACTCTACCATATAGAGTTCTCTAAATCCTAACCTTTCTTTTTATAATAAATGGTTCAGATTATGCCACGTCATCTTTCCACTAACAAAACCCCTAAAATATTGATGTTAATAGATAAATGTTAACACGTTAAGTGATAAAAAGTAAAAATCAATATTTTAGGGATTTTATTAGTGAAAAGATGAAGTGACATAATCTGAACCATTTATTATAAAAAAAAAAATGTTAGAATTTAGAGAACTCTATGTGGTAGAGTACCCTAAGAACTCTAGAGGATCCTGATCCGCTTCCGTAACTACATTCTTATGTATAAAGTAGAGATATCCATGGATTGGTGTGTGCATGCATTTGTTCCTATACTCATGTTTTATGATTCATCTTTGTAAGTACCATGTGTAATAACATGCTTAATTAATTGGAACACATGATTAATTAATTGGAAAATGTGAGATAAAACTAAACATGGCAGAGATTGATATTTGGATCTCAAATAAATTTTTTTTGTTTTTTTTTTTTTTTAACTTCCACAGAAAGCTCCTTCTACCTTAAACCATAATTACAAATGATATTCTATGACTGAGTTTAGAGAACAATTGATAGGCTAGTGATTAAAGAGGGGAAAAGATAGGAAAAGGCAAAGGTGGATGATTATAGGTTGTTGGTTCTCATGTTGGGTTCATTAGGGAAAAATCATAGGGATTTTCTTTACTATTCCTTCTTTTTTACATTTGTGATTACATTCTTGTTTATAAAATTCAGGGATGCTTGGATTGATGTTTGCATTTGAGTCTATATTCATGTTGCATCAGTTCATGTTTTAAAGCATAAGGTGTTATAAGTTATAATATGCTGGATTTCTTGGTAAATTTTGATGTGAATTCAATTTTCATGGAAAGCACATTCTGGCTTAACTAGGATTGTAAATGATCATATTCTATTGAGTTTGAAGAAGAATTGACTCAACAATCAGAAGCAGGGGAAAAGATTTAAAAAATATCAAAGGGGCCTATCACCTTGCTTTAATCTTCACTAGTCGCAAACCCGTGCGATGCACGGAAAATATCTAATTTTTTATTTTTAGAGATTTATTAAATCTTAATATCATTATTGTTTACTATGAATACTTTTCATAAATGCTTTAAAATACATACATTCATCAGGCAAAGACAGACTCTTTAAAAAAATTATATTGTTTCTAACTCAGTGCTTCAATAGGTAAGATAGAATTACAATTGTCGTATTTTAACAATTATTTGTATTTCAAATATTACAAACTTAAACATCTATCCTATCAACTCTTATCATCTTGTTGCTGTGTTGTATGTATCCAAGGTAGGAGACTCCTTTGTGCTTATCATATGAGGAGATGTTTTAGTATCCATAGTCTTCCATTTCGGTTTAGACTGAGCATCCTCAATACTTGTAACTCCTTGTACTTCAACTACACCATTCATGTCATATCTCTGCAAGGAACCAATAAACAAATAAATTAACTGAAAAGATATATACGCCAAACCCTATAAATGAATAGCACCACCATAGCCAAATGTTCCACTACCTCAAAATTTTTTGCTTCCATCATACTTTATCCACACATTTGTAAAATTATCCTTCAAATGTTATATATCTTCCAAAATAGATAATAATCCCCAATTTGCATATTTTATTACCCACATCATTCAAACTACTCTTGAATCTGTCACCAATATTAATCCAACCATGTCCTTTTGTAGTCACCAGAACCTCTCGAATTGTCAAAAAAAGACCTTCATTTTGCACATTCTGGAACTGCTAAGCATCCCATTGTCATCTTGCTTCCTTATTTTTACAAATAAAGTTGTTCCATAATCAACATTTGCCATCACATGCACTTTCTGGAATTTCCCTTACATTCTACCCTACAATATCTGTCACTATTATGTTGTATTTACTCCTAACCAACCTGCAAAATGGTATCTCTGAACACAAAAACTTGTTTGATTGTCAAGAAAAATATTTGGAAGCTTCAAAGTAATGAGTATATAAAAACCATTGAACTTGTTTTATGGGAATTTTAGGCTTTTCTTGGATGGGTATGAATTGTCTTCATCTAAAAGCCATCAAATTCCAACTGAATGCCTATAACAGAACCAAAAACCACTCAAATGAACAAAATACAATTGAAATTTCATGACAAAAAAAAATTCCAACTGAATGCTATACCCAAACCCTTAATTTTCAAGAAAAATATTTGGAAGCTTCAAAGTAATAAGCTACAGTGCCTCTAAATTCAGGGGGTTCATAAGTCATAAGTAACTTTAGATTCAGTTTTGTTGACTCTGGTATATCCCATTATAAGTTAATCCTGAAAATTCAACACGTAAATTAAAAGAAGGATATGAATTATTGGGCTACAAACCATTTACAACATTCAAACAAACAGTAAAAGGAAGTTCTTAACATGGTCTACAAATAAGGTGAAAGCCAAAGCAAGCTATCTCTGGTAGTAAACGTTTTGATAATGAAATCAATTCATCTTGTAGATTCTTGAGATCTAATAACATAGTGGAAAGGGAAAGATACTGCTCCTGGACCTCCTCAAATCCTAAGAAATCACAAACAGAAAAAGAAATTAGTATTTTTTGCAAGGAGTACATATATATAAATTACAGATTATAGAACATAATAAAAAAATAATATGCATAGTGAATGAAGTTTTAAAGACGAAATAAATACTCAGTCATTTGAAATTAATGATAACATTTGGCAATGGAAAAAGTTCTTCAAATTCATGAACCACTCAGTTATGAGAAAAAATGAGGACAAATAGAGCTTTGCATGAGTTAGACTTGAACATAGCAAAGAAATCTCTGGAAAGAAAGTTGTTGGAGATCCTTTATAATCAAACCCTTAATTGTCAAGAAAAATATTTGGAAGCTTCAAAGTAATAAGTATTTAAAAACCATTGAACCTGTTTTATGGGAATTTTAGGCTTTTCTTGGATGGGTATTCATTGTCTTCATCTAAAGCCATCAAATTCCAATTGAATGCCTACAATAAAATCAAAAACCACTCAAATGAACAAAATACAATTGAAATTTCATGACAAAAAAATTCCAACTAAATGCTATACCCAAACCCACAAACCACAAATTCAATCCGAAGCAATAAAAAAAAAAAAAAAAACCAGCTTTGTAACATATATGAACACCCACGTCTAGCTCAAATCAAATGCACACCCGAATGCACCCTTCCAAAGCAAATTATTGATGACTAATAACGAATTTACTAAAAAAAAAAAAAAGAGAGAGAGGGAGGAAAAACTCACATTGGGTTTTGCTACCCCGTTTATGGATGGTGAGAAGGTAGAGAGATCGAAAGTCTATTTATAATAAAAAACATATATCAATTAGAAGCCTTGAATTCCATGGGTGGCAAGTGGTAACCAAAGTTGAGAAATCTTAATAGATGAACGAAGTGAGAAATCTTAACGGCTGAAACTGAAGGGGCGAGGGAGAGAGAGAAAAGAGGGGAAGAGGGGGATGAGGAGGCGTGCCCTAACGGCTGGAGATAAGGGGGCGAGGGAGAAAGAGAACAGAGGGGGGAGAGGAGTCGTGCATGAAACAGAGAGAGTGGAGAACATGTGAGAGAAAACACGTGTGAATGAGAATTGAATTAAATAGAGATGGACTTTTGTGGGTGTAGGGATTCTGACGTGTCAATGTTTAGAGGAGGCTAAAAACCTTCTCTCAGCTTGGCCTTTTAGTTTATATAATAGATTGTTGTCATATTCATTAATGAATTTAGATTTTGTTGGAACTCAGATTCCCTTTGATTCAAGTCCACAACAAAAGTGAAGAACAAAAATGGCATCTCACTAAAAAAGTTGCAAAAAAGTTTGAAGAGGTAAGATGCTAATGCTATGATCAATTACAACAATGAAAATGTCTCTAAGATCACATTAGAATTCGGAGGCTAAGAACAATGAATTTAACTTCCTAAAAGCCGGAGTCCAGTTAGAAAAGATGATAAGGTTAGTATAGAGAGACAACATATTCTTTGTGGATACGTGCACGAGAGCAGGCAATCTAGAAAAAAATAGATGACACAAAAAATCCAAAGCAGAAAACTTGAACAAGAACAGCCAATTTATGTGGTGGGATTACTCAAAGTGTTGAATTGGCCAAAAGTAAGCTTGAGCCATGCCAAGCAAGATTTATGCAGTCCCTAATGTGGCTAGGAATTCTAGACTTGAATAGCAATATCTTCATGAGTTCCTCTCAATTAGAAGGTTGAAGAAGCTTTCTTTGAGCAAAAGTCAAGGAATAGGTGGCTTAATCTCAGTTTCCAGAATAATGTCTATTTTCATAACCTTGTGAAAGTAATGCAAGCCAAGAACACTGTCAGATGTCTATTGACTGATACAGGAAGAAGAATGGATGATCCCTCATAAATCAAACAGCTGGTGGTTGAATTCTATCAGAACCTACTTGGGTCTACTGCTGAAATTAATGCTGAAACAGGTGGTTAGCACAGTCTCTAGCCTTTGCCAAGATCAGATGCCAGATGAATAGATGATGTAAAGGAAAAGATGCAGCAGGATGTTAAAGGATGTTGCTCTCAAGTCTTTTTCACTACTGGTAAGCCACTAAAAAAGGTGAATTCTACCATCCTCTCATTGATTCCTACAGTTCCTAATCCCACTACAGTGGCTGATGTGATAGACAAATGTATTACAAAAGTATTAGCCAGTAGGTTGAGAAACTTTCTTGAGATTTTGATTAATGCAAACTAGACAGCCTCGATTAAGGGAAGGAGTATTCCAAAAAATGTATTGCTAGCCCATGAACTTGTGAAGACCTACCATACAAGTAAAGGCTTGGGTAGATGTGCTATCAAGACTGATTTGAGGAAAGCATATGGCTCAGTGGATTGGCGATTTATTTTGATGTGCCTGATTTCAAATAGGTTTCCTCCTAAGTTTTTGAATTAGGTCAAAGAATGTATTACCAATCCAAGGTTCTTGATTACTTTGAATGGAAGTATATGCAAGTATGGTGGGGTATTTTAAAGGTGGTAAGGAACCTAATCTCACCCTAACTTATTTGTGATTGCAGTGGAGGCCTTCACTAGATTGTTGAAGATAAAAGTCATGCTGGTCACTTTAAATTAAGGAAGGATCCTCCTTGTCAAGTATCTTGGCATGCCTCTTATTCCTAGTAAACTTAGCTTAAAGGATTGTCAACCCCTGATTAATAAGATAGTGGCAAGGATCAATTCTTGGTCATCTAGGAAGCTTTCATTCTCAAGAAGGATTTAGATACTTCAACCATTCTGTACAACATTTAAAGTTTCTGGTCCAACATATTCA
>BKZX01010580.1:0-10183 GCA_014362285.1 Fagus crenata
AGGGATTGGTATGTATTTAATATATTTATTATTTGATTTTTGCTTATATTAGTGATAAAATAAATTGACATATTTTTTTTCATTTTGTAGTATACTTTATTACATTGTCGTCGTCGTGAGGCAGTAAGAGAACGATCTGGACGACTTCATGCCCGTTTTATCCCATACCTTCAGCGAGCTGGCTTTTATGGCATAGCCAAGCTTGGTTTTATAAAAATGGATTGGGCGTTGATCATAGCATTAGTTGAGAGATGGCGCCAAGAGACCCATACCTTCCACCTTCCCCACGGTGAGATGACCATCACCTTGCAAGATGTTGAGGTCATGTTGGGTTTACCCGTTGATGGAGAAGTATTGGTAGGGAGTACCGAGTTAAATTGGTCCGGATTATGTCTTCAGTTACTTGGTGTCTCTCCTCCTCCAAATAAGTTAGATGGGTCACGTTTAAATATGAAGTGGCTCCAAGACACGTTTGCTGTTCTACCTGATGATGCTAATGAGGTGACCGTGCAGCAGTATACACGAGCTTACATATTAGAGCTCCTTGGAGGTAGTTATTTTGCTGACAAGTCTGGAGAGAAGGTACATCTTATGTTCTTGCCAATGTTGGAGGATTTTGATGCTGCTGGACGGTATAGTTGGGGTAGTGCAGTTCTAGCATGGTTATATAGAGAGTTATGTAGAGCCACTGACCCGGACTCATGTGACATTGCTGGTGCACTAATCTTGGTGCAGTTGTGGGCATGGTCTAGATTTCCACACATATCACCTGCAATAAAGTCTATTCAACCGATTGTTAATGCTGTGGATGATGCCAATGCTAATGCTAATGTTGATGCTAATGCTGATGTTGAAGTGCCTGCTGATGATGCTGATGCTGATGTTGAAGTGCCTGCTGATGCTGCCCAACCATTGCCAGGGGGTCCTTATGGCATTAGGTAAGTAATTATTTAATTTTTTGTATAGACATTTAACATGTTTTATGCCTTAGAAAATAAGGTTATGGAAAAATGCACAAATTGATGAATACTTTCCATTGTAGGTGGCGCAATGCGAAGGACATAAAGGATGTGTCCACTCATGTGCTTGAGCAATATTGATCGGACTTCTCTAGGCAACGTCCTGATCAGGTAACGTGCTTGTTTTAATTACATTGTTATTGTTATTATATTGTTATTTAATACATGGTGAATTTGAATTATATTATATTGTTATTGGGCATATATCATTTATTAATGCATTTTATTTTTAAGCTTTTGTAGGTAATTTGGGAATCATACACAGATGATGTGTTGAGTTCGTTGCCTGAGTATTGTCGGATAGGGCAGGAGGTATGGCGTTCAGTGACGCCTCTAATATGTTTCCAGATCGTAGAGTGGCACTTACCTAATCGTGCTCTACGTCAATTTGGTATGCAACAAGACATACCCCAGCCTGCTAATACCGATGTGAAACTACATGATTGTGATCTTAGGGGTAAGGTACATGAGAATTGGAGGCATCGTTGGAGGCATTACATAAGTATATGGGACCATCGACGTGAGCATGTTGTCACTCGTGACAAAATGGTTGGTCTTATGTCATATCATGATCCATATATGGATTGGTACCGTCGGATTACTCGACGCTTTATCAGTCGCAGGAGCGGCTGTTATGAGATGATGGTAAATTTTTTAACTTAATAATTCCGTGCATCTTTTGGATATCTTTGAGACACAATTTTTTACTGACATATTATGCATTTTGACAGACGTTGTGCAACATGCGAATATGCGAAATGTTTCATCCTGAACAAGAGTTGGATCCGGCAAAATTTATGGAGCTAGCAGTGGAGGCATATCAATTGGCATTTAATGCACTAGAAGCTTCGAATGAGCTGCATCGGCTTGATTCTATGCAAAGAGTTAACACAGACTCAGACACCAATACTCATACAACTGTTCCTCCAACCGCTACTCGGAGGCGACGTCCACGTGCGCAGCGCCCGCCACATCCACGTCCCCAGCGCTTGTCACCTCCATCCGATCCGAGTAGTAGTATGAGTGTGCCTCCCATCCAGTTGAGAGATGCCACCGTTACTGAGACCACCCCTATGTCAGTTGCCCAGACTACCACCCCCATATCAGTTGCCCAGACTACCACCCCCATCTCAGCTGCCTAGACTACCACCCCCATCTCATCTACTAACACTACTACCCCCATCTCAGTTGCCCACACTACCACCCCCATCTTAGTTGCCCACACTACTACTCCCATCTCAGCTGCCCACCATGAGCATACAATCAGTTTTTTGACCCAGACATTCAGCCCACTTGCATCATTTTCAGATGTTACCCCATCGTCACCGACACAGTCAGTTGGCCCATTCTCACCCACACAGTCAGTTGGTCCATCCTCAGTGCCCCAGTTAGTTGTCCCAACCTTAGTCACGCAGTCAGAGGACTTGGTTCAGGATATTGAAGTGGGTGATCATGGTAGGGGTAGGGGTAGGGGTAGGGGTAGAGGTACAAAACGGCCAGAACCAGACATGCCTGTTGTACTGAAGAGGAACCCACCTCGCAATAAGAGGAAACCTTGTTGTGGGACTGAGTGATAGGTTGAGATGTGAGTTTGATATGTATCTATATGTGATATGTATTTATATTTGTATTTTTTATTGAGCTCAGTTTAGCTCCAAATGGAAATGGAAATGGAAATCAGTTTAGCTCCAAATGATTACTATTAGTATGGCTTGTGATTTTACAAATGATTTGTTTTTTTAAGGTATTGTTAAATTTTACTATAGAGAAGGTGACTTATGGGAATGGTGTGACGTTAATATGTAAATTGTTATGGTCAAAATGGAGTGAATTAGATTTTATTATATTATTAATAATTTTAACAGAAATTACAATGATAATAGTTAACATTTGAAGATATCAATATGTCCACATGCCCAATTGTTGTGGTGGAAGTTGGAAAGCCATTCCTCGTCCTGTTGAACCTAGATTTACATAGTATTCCTTCATAAGCATCAACAACCAACATCTACAACATGCACAAGGGCCTAAACCCATTTTTCCAATATTAAAAACTGGAATATGCTTTAAAAACTGGTACAAATTTTTTTCTGGGCATAATCCAGGCGCTTGCATCAGAGAGTCCAGGCGACTGGATTATGCCCAGAAAAATTTTAAAAATGCACTAGAGCCTGATCCAGGCGACTGTATAGTGTGACCAGTCGACTGGATGAAGCTGGTCAAACTTTTCAAACAAGTTTGACCAATATCCAGGCGACTATATTGTGTGTCCAGTCGACTGGATCAGGCAGAGAGTTTTTGAAGCTTAATCCAGTCGACTGCATAGTGTATCCAGGCGACTGGATTAAGCTGGTCAAACTTCTCAAACAAGTTTGACCAAAATCCAGTCGACTGTATTGTGTGTCCAGTCGACTGAATCAGGCAGAGAGTTTTTGAAGCTTAATCCAGTCGACTGGATAGTGTATCCAGGTGACTGGATTAAGGTTTAAAAGCTTTTAAAAAAATTTGACCTAGATCCAGTCGACTGGATCAGGGAGTCCAGGCGACTGGATATGCGTTTTCTGGGTTTTTAATAAAATTGATAGACTTCATTTTGGGCATTTTCTCTCATTCTCTCTCGATTTTTCTCACTCTCTCTCTTAGGGTTTTAGTCGAAAATCACTCCCAATCACTCTCAATCACTCCCAATCACTCCCAATCACTCTCAAAACTATCACATTCCCAAAACCCCCAATTCAAAACCCTTGAATTCGAATGGCTCCAAAGAAATCCGTGAGTAGTGAAGATCCAAGAAAGAAAAGGCTGAAATCGAAGGCTTCAAGGGATGAACCTCCATCATTGGACAAGAGCTTCGCTTCTTCGGAACATGCGGTAAGATTCCATGACGACATTAGCCGTAGAACGATAGTTTTTAGGAAAATTGTTGATTTCCCTTATTTTGCTAATCACCACATTCATATTAGAGAGATTTTTCAAGCTCAAGGATGGGAAAATTTCCTTTCAACTCGTCAAAAACAATACACTACTCTTGTTAAACACTTTTACACACACTTTGAATTTATCCATTCCAAAATCACATCTTATGTGAAGGGTAAATCCATTTCACTCCCCTATTCCACACTAGCCTCTATATTAGGAGTTCCTCGCACCGGTGCACAACGTTATACTACAAATAGTTGGGTGCAATTTGAAGGGTATGACCCTTTAGAGTCAATTAGGCAAATGTGTGGAAATCCTAACATTCAAGAACTCGCTAGACCCAAAATTGCGGACCTCACATTAGAAAGCCGACTCATTCATCACATCATAGCCCACAACATCCTTCCTAGGAGTGGTTCATACGAATACACTTCCTATCTAGACCTTTTCATAATGTGGGCTATTCTCAACAAGGTCAAACTTGATCTTGCATTCTATATTGGTTGGCACATGGAGACTTGTGTCAACAAGAAGAATGGCGCCCTCCCATATGGTCTCCATATCACTACTATTCTGAATCATTTTGGAGTAGATTTTAGTGGTGAAAAAGAGACTCGAGATGTAAGTCATAAGGATGTTTATGGAGAAACTACCATGAGACAAATGAGGTATGAGTTTAAGGATGACACTTGGGTTAAGAAAAATGCACCTGTGATGGAACAAGTGGGTGAAGAAGCACAAATGGATGAAGCTGAAGCTGAAGCTGCAGGGAATGAAGAACCAATGCAAGAGGATCAAGAGCCTCGAAGCGCACCTTCTAGCTCCTCTCGTATGAATGAGGACAACTTCCAACTCGTGCTTGAACGTTTGGACTCTTTGGCCACTAGCATGGGAAATATTCAAACAAGCATAGGAAATATGCAAACAAGCATCGACAACTTCTCAACTATGGTGACTAAAAGATTCGCCACTTATGATGAGCACTTCAGTACTTTGGAAACATCCATGGAGGAAATCAATGAGCGTTTGATTAATCAGGGCATTTAGTTATTTGTCTTTGATGGAGCTTTCGTTTTTGATGATGCTGAGGGCATCTAGTTATTTGTATTTGACTTTTTTCTTTTTGATGATGCTGAGGGCATCTAGTTATTAGGTTGTGATTGTACCATTATGTCAAACTAAATGGTTTTACTATGTTGTTAGTGTTTAAACAGAGTTGAATTTGTGCTTAATTAGTGTTATCAATCTTGTATTCATCTTTGTGCTTTTGTCTTTCTTTGTCCTTAGTTCTCTTATTTTCAATGTGATGCAAGCATGCTATTTGGTAACATGGATGAATGGTCATTGTGGTGAAAAGATTATAATCACGGTTGGGCGAGATTGGGCGAGATTGGTGTCTTTGTACAAAGATTATAATTAAAAGCAAGCAAAGAAGCAAACCCTCCACATCAAATTCTCATTAACTTTGTTAGTAGTAAATCCAAAACATACCAACCAATTTTGTCAATAATGCTAATTTTATATATATATATATATATATATATATTTGTTTGTAATTACTGATATAATATACTAGTTGATAGTTCAACACCCAAAAATAAAATAAAAAAAATAAAAAGGTTGAAAAAGTATGGATGCAGTCGACTAGATCAGGGATCCAGGCGACTGCATCCTTGATCCAGGTGGCTAAAAAATGGCCTAGTGGACTGAAACCACACCCCCAGGACTTTCTGTCTGATCCAGTCGACTGGTACATCAATATAGTCGACTGGATCATTAAGGTCTGGCATAATCCAGTCGCCTGGACTTCCAAATCCAGTCGACTGGAATGCCCTTGTTTTGAATTCTGCAGTTCTCAGCCATTCCAAAATTTAAAATTAAAAAAACCTAATAGCACCCCCATCAAATACTAGCATTTGACATGATTAGAAGCACATATACAATTACAGTGTAATGGATACAAAAAATCATCTTTGTAGTGTATACATTACTTCATAGAGAGGAGAGAATAATATGATTACACATAACATTATTACAAAAGCGTAATGGATACAAAAAATCAACTTTGAGGCAACACCGCTTCTTCATTTGAAATTGTATTAGGACATTTTTTGCGATTATGCCCCACTTGATTACACAATCCACAACTCTGCTTATGTTGATTCTCCCTCCAATCCATCTCATTCCGAATTCTTGTTGACTTGGGACGACCACGTTGTCGAAGCAATCTTGGGTCAGGTCGCAACATAGGGAAGTTAGGGTCCTCCTCCCAATACGGGACATCTTTCATCGGTTCAAAGTGTGGTTGATAGGAAGCTAGCATTTCCGTCAGACTATAAAATGGATCAATATATTTGTACACATTGATGTGCTGATTAGCGCAAGCTGCAATTACATGTGAACAAGGGATATGATACGCTATCCATTTCCCACAACTGCATGTTCTATTACCCAATTTCACCACATGTCTATGGTTCCCCTTATTCATACTGGTTAGACTAGGTTGTGTTTGGATTTGAAAAGTTCCTTCCTCCCTATTAAACTCTATTACGTGATGCAAACTTGCCTTCTCACTCCACTTTTGAAAGATTTCCATGGCATGTGTACTGAACGCTTGACCAGAACTCAATTGAGCTTGAGTTTTAACTCGGCGATCATTAAAATAATGCACAAGCTTGAAATAAATGAATTCTACCATTGCAGTAATGGGTAAGTTGCGTGCACCTTTTAGAACACCATTGAAGCACTCAGACAAATTCGTGGTCATTGCCCCATAGCGCCGTCCACCATCTTTTGCTAATGTCCACTTTTCAACATCTGTCTCTTCGTCCAGTATGTCAGCAGCATCTTTATTATACTGTCTAATAGAGTCCATTGTTGCATTGAATTTTCTTAGCTGGTTGTGTTCACCTGCTCTCTGTATCATGTTCTTCAACCGTTTGTCATGAAATCGTGTGTTGAAGTTGCTGACTAAATGTCGGATGCAAAATCGATGATATGCATTTAGAGGCTGCAATTTACTCTACTTCATTGCATTCATGATACCCTTATGTCTGTCTGATATGATGCAAATTTCTCTATTTTTTGTGACATGTTTCTTTAGGAAACGCAAAAACCAACGCCATGTATTCTTTGACTCTTTTTCCGTAACCGCAAAGGCAAGTGGATAAATCCTATTGTTCGCATCAGTTGCCATGGCAATCATCAACTTCCCTTCATATTTTCCATACAAATGTATTGCATCAATAGAGACAACTGGTCTGCAATGCATGAACCCCTGAATTGAAGAACCAAAAGTCCAAAATACACTCTCAAATATAGCACAACCTGCATCTTCACTCCAATATGTCTTCCATTCCACTTGTGTACCCGGATTTGAGTCGATTAGTACTTTCATGAACTTCGGTAACAACTGATAAGACTCCCCCCAATCCCCAAATATGTTAGCAATTGCCTTCTGCTTGGCATCCCACACCTTATAGTAAGAAATTTTATGGCCAAATTGTGTACACATGTGATGCCGCAACGATTTCACTGAAATAGTTTGGTCATTGGCTACATAGCTCCTCACTTCTCTTTCAATAAAATTTGAATCAAATACCTTGCCATCTTTACGGATGTTGGGGTGTCTACAAGTGTGGGGACCATTGTATTTTGTAATCTCCCAAAATCCATGTGTACTACGCATGCATGCCCGCATTCTCCATGAACACCCATTCTTGCAACATACATGTAATTTTCTTTTGTTTGACTCATTCACTTTATATTCTTGATTGACGCGTGAAGAGTACACCTTCAATGCATACTGAACCTCAATTTTACTCTTGAAAAACAACCATTTTCTCAACTTTTGCTTTTATCCCAACTATCGAGTGGTGTCACCTCATCATTGAAGGAAGTGTCATTTATATTATCCCATGTGTTTGTAGTAAACGATGAGGATTTGGGTTTGAGGCTAGGGACCACATCATCAACTTCGTCATTATGAACATCAGTTGTCTCATCATCATCATCAGCATCATCATCATCAGCATCAGCATCATCATTATCATCATCATCATCGTCAAAATACAAATCATTATCATCATCATCAAAATACGAATCATTATCATAATCGGCGTTTTCTTCTTCATCATCAGCAGTACATTCCAACATCATCGTATCATGCACTCTAGGTAAAGGGTTTACCTCGTATGGAACATACTCATGTCGAGTGCTGGGACCACAATCCTCTACCGATGTTCGTATCTCATGTAATTGTGGTGTACACCTTCCAACTGTAGAGGGTTGTGTCGAAGGAGCAGTATCATGCATAGTCATTTGTTGTACATCTTCACCAACACAATCTTCCGCTACTAATCCATCCCCATCATCTTGTGTAAGAGGCTCAATACCTTCACCAACACAATCCTCCACACTTATATATAACTCAATACCTTTTAATTCAGGCGTTGCATCTAACATGTCAAACATGAGATTAACACCGTCGTCGTCTGTTATCAATAGAGTCATGTAATTAATGTGAGGTGAAATCACCTCCTGAGGACAACGGTATGTAACTGTTATACGATGAGATTGATTGTCCAATTGTAGTGCATTGAATATCTTCGTTTCCAATTCGACAAAACTAATCCCACGATGAACCCGGATGAACTTCATTTGCGACCCTTGATACTCAGCTCCATGTTGACCATAAATAATCTCCCCATTGAAGCGAAGATAGACAATATACATAGTTGGTGCCATATGCAAACCTATTTAATTTAAATGTAGTTTACAATTAGTTAGTCACATAAAAAAAACAAGTAATAACATGCTAATGGTAATATTTCATATCCAAATGTTACATAACATATTATATAAAAATGGTTGTAATATCCAGTAGACATCTCCAAGAAAGATTTGGGAAGTCTAGAGTACTTGTTCAATCCAGTCTACTGAAACACCAATCCAGTAGACTGGATGACATGTATTTGGCAGATCCAGTCGCCTGGATTGATGGTCCAGTAGACTGGATGTAGTGCCTGAGAATTTTCTGACTGATCCAGTCGCCTGGATTGATGATCCAGTAGACTGGATGTAGTGCCTTGGAATTTTCAGACTGATCCAGTCCCCTGGATTTATGGTCCAGTAGACTGGATGTAGTGTCTGGGAATTTTCTGACTGATCCAGTCGACTGGACCACTGATTCAGTCGACTGGATCATTCAAACACTTCACATCTTCACTTTACAGCTTGTTACTTCATGTTCAATCAAACATACTTCACGTTATGCAAGAAATACAGAGATGCTTCATGTTTACCAAAGGAATAATGTTCAACAACCAAGCAAAAAATGTTTATAACCTAATAATGATACTAACTTTAAACAACATGTAAATTAAAAAAAGGATACAGCAAAGACAAAATTTATATTGTTTTTACCTTTTAATTGATCAGATGTTGGTTGGAAAAGTGAATTGATATTGGAAAAGTGAAAGAACGATGAAGAAAGTTAAGAATATGTTTTAAGTGTAAAGACGAGTTCTAGTTTTTTTTTCATTTATGGCCACCGGTTCTCTTAGCTGTAGTGCATATGAGTATGGAACTCGTCTCTCTTAGAGACGAGTTTCAGCAAAATTATTTTTTATAAACACAGCCAAATATTATTTTTTTTAAAAAAATAAGTTTCAGCCAAATTATTTTTTAATAATAACCTTCAACGGAACTCGTCTTTAGCAGAGACGAGTTCCAGCCAGAATTTTTTTTCCCTTTAAATATCTAACATTTGTTCCATTTTGAATAAATGTTTTCTTTTCTTTTTTTAAATAACAGTAGGTATCATTTTTAATGGAACTCGTCTCTACCAGAGACGAGTTCCAGCCAACACCAGCCCATTTCAATGCAACTCGTCTCTACCAGAGACGAGTTCAAGCCAAATTTTTTTTTCCCCTTATAATAATATCTCCAGTAACAGTATTCGCGCCAAAACCAGGGAATTGAAAGCACAAGTTTGCAACTCGTCTCTACAAGAGACGAGTTCCAGCGTCCAATTTACTGCCAGCTCAGGATGCCACGAAATGGCAAGGAAAGTGCCACGGGGCAGTTTTTGGGTGGAACTCGTCTCTCCTAGAGACGAGGCTGTTTCCCTGAATAGTCCCCAGACAGTGTTTTTTTGCGAATTACTTTTTGAAAACGGCCTATCGTGCGTTTTCCCCCCACTATCTCTCTCCAAAATTCTATCTTTTATTTTTACTTCTATGATA
>BKZX01010593.1:0-10088 GCA_014362285.1 Fagus crenata
AAAAAAAGAAAAAAAATCCCTAATCCCTAATCCTACCTTCCCAATCCCAAAGCACTTGAGTAGTGAGAGGCCGGAGCACGCAGTGACAGCCGTTGAGGACTGAGCAGTGAGCACTTGAGCAGCACCAACAACTGGTATTTTTTTTTCTCTCTCTCTCTCTCATTTGATGAACTGATGAATTTTGAATTTGGGAAATTGATTGTTGCTGTGCTAGTGGGCAGTGGCTTTAACTTTATAACTTTTGGCCTTTTCCTTATCAAAACTTTATCTTCTTTACACTTTAGTGCCTGGCTGCCTGGCAGTGACTTAGAGTTTAGACTAGCTTTTGGCCTTTTGCAGCTTCTTTAAAGTTTGGAGTTTAGTGCCTGGATGCCTGCCCATTTTGACTGAATATGTTGATTTTTGTGATTTTGGTCTTAAGGCTTAACTCTTTGTACAGGGTGTGACTACTTAACTGCTAAGTGAGTTGAGTAAATGGCCAAATATGAATTTTATAATTATTTGAGTCGTGTAATTATAGTGCAATGTTATACTTTATTTTATTTTTTATTTTTAATGAGAGTATAATAGTGTAATAATATAGTAGTGTTAATGTCTTATAATTTATCAACACTAATAAATTTTTTAATTAAAAAACTACTAGGCATATAATAATGTTAAATAGGTATTAGTTTTAGATTTTTAGGATTGTAATATAATTTTTTATTATTTGAACGAGATTATAATATCATCTAGGTTGTAGATACTATGACGAAGAGAAAACAAAACTCAAAGTCTTATAATAGAAAAGCCAAGCAACGAAAAAATGAAATGGCAAAATCATTAGCGGGTTCCATTTTTAGCCTATTTAATGCTAAATTTCAATAATTTAATTGAAGAATTTGCTTTAAAAAATGCAATGAGAAGTAATTTTATTCGAGTCGGATTGTGCTAATTATAAAGCACCATAACCGAGGTTACATTTTTTTTTTTAATGTAATTTAAGCTAAGCTAAGAAGCACAATGTAACCTTGATTTTGTATAAATAGGTGGGCTAAATTTTTTTTGGATTTTATGTTATTTTTTTAACATTTAATAAATAGGTGGGCAACCAAATTCGGGACAGGGCTTGGGCAACCAAAATCTCAGAACCGGCCCTGCTCGGCTGCAAGACTAGGCTTATAATCTTCGTCTAAGGCTTAGTAGAGAACAAGATGCTCATCACTTTCAACAATACCTTGCATGCAAGACAGAGAGAAATTACAAAATAAATATTACAGAGTAGTTATATTGTTACTACTTCTAATGCAAGCTTATATAAAAATATAACTCAAATTAATCTAAAGAGAAGTTTGTCAAACTCACCTAAGAGCATTCCTTAAATGAATTAATTTCTTCATTGTCTAGCTCTTTGATTATTAGGCCTTCTCGTCTTGTGACTTCGTTTTCCTTCAACGAACCTTACTAGCCATTGAGGTTTTACTATTTTAAACATAACATATCCCATAGCTAATCCAAACAACAATCCACATCCGTAGCCAATTAACACAGCCTTCCAACCAAATCCACTTGCAAACAATGAATCATAGTCTTCTTGGAATATTGATGGCAGTGGTGGTGGCGGTGACTCATTAGTGCCACATTTAAATGACAATGGAAATCCACACAATCCCAGGTTCCCATCATATGAATCATTTCCAAATGTACCAAATTGGTTGCCTTGAGGTATGGGTCTAGTAAGCTGGTTTTGTGAAAGATTTAATTTTGCCAAAAAGGTCAGACTTGTCAACTGCATAGGAATTTCTCCAGTGAGCCTATTTGAAGAAACGTCTAAGGATTCAAGTGCTGACAAATTCGCCAATGACGATGGGATATGGCCAGTTAGGCTATTATGGGAAAGGTTGAGCAATCGGAGAATTGTAAGACTTCCAAGTACTTCTGGAATCTCTCCTTCAAATTTGTTACTCGATAAATCAATTGTTGTGAAGATGGTTAGGATTCTCTGTAGTTCAATCACCAACCCTTTTATTGTCACCACCACCGAATCATGGTAATAATCAGTTTCACCCATATATTGTATCAGGGATGGCACCGTGGAAGTTATTGATCCGCAAATCCATCACTAAGATAGATTTACTGAAGTTTCCCAAACATTGTGGAACCGTACCACCCAAATTGTTATGAGAGATATCCAAGACTTCAAGGGAACTTACATTACAAATCATAGATGGTATACTGCTTCCTTGCAGTAGATTGGCATGAAGGTCAAGATACCTAAGATTCTTCCACGGAAGTTGCTCTATACTTGATAAAAAATTTTGAGATAGATCCAGGAGTATCAAATTTTCACCAATTTCAAACATCCATTCCGGAATTCGGCTATAGATCCTATTATTAGATAGATCTAAGACTTGTAAATTTGTTGATGATTGTAAAAAATTTGGGAATTCGGTTATATTGCAAGAAGCTAATTTTAAGTTCAAAAGAGATGGGATGATATCGTCAAAATTGCTTTTGATGCTCGAGAATTAAGTATTATATGAAAGATCAAGACTCTCAAGTTTTTCGAGCTTTGTGAACTTATCAAATTCTACCATGCCACTCAAGTTATTTGATGAAATATCAAGCTTTGTAAGATTCAAAAGATTAGAGATCGACTTAGGAATAGAACCATAAAGCCTGTTATTATTTAACTCAAGAAACTCTAATGAATTGCCAAGTTGGAATTCACAGATTTGACCAGTAAGTTGGTTGTAAGACAAGGAAGCTTGGGTGAGTTTTGTGAGGTTGGTCAAGAAATTGGGAATGTTACCTTCAAAGTTATTGTAACTAAGGTCAATAAGAGTGAGATCCTCTAGGAATGAAAGTGATGATGGAATTTGGCCGGTGAAATTGTTATTTTTAAGAAAAATTGTAGTAACTCTCGTGAGGTTCCCAAGCCACATGCGCAATTCTCCTGTAAAATTGCAATCTTATGAGATTCAAAATATTTCTGAGAATTGCATATTTCAAACTAAAGGCAATGATAGGCTCTTACCATTAAGATGATTTGATTGTAAATCCAAGGAGACGAGTGCATTGAGATTTGAAAGTGATGATGGCAACTCACCAACAAAATTGTTAGTTGATAAATCCAAAACAGTGAGTTCTGTAAGGTTACCAAGCCATGCTGGAATCGAGTCGTTGAAATTGCATCCGCTCAGAATCAGATGGCTTAAGAATTTTATCTTGCCAAGTGATTCTGGTAATTCCCCTATGTAAATGGTGTAGGAGAGATCCAAAAACCTTAGGGAATTGGTCCAATTTAACATTGGAAAAAACCACGTGAGTTCAAGATTATAGGCTAAACTGAGCTCACGGAGGTTTGGTAGGCAGAAAATGTTATTTGGTAGCCTCCCACGCAATTCACACTCTCCAAGAGTAAGGGATGTCAAAGAAGAAGATAGATTCATCAAAGAACTCAACGGAACAGAGGACATGCTAACATGATTAAGATGAAGTTCCCTTAGCTTGGTCAGATTTTGAACAAGCTTCTTTATAGCAGATGCTTCGAGGTTAACATACGTACCGTAGTCAAAGAGATCTAGTGAGGCCAAATGGCAGAGGTGGGATAATTCAAGTGGGACTTGGCCAGAAAACGCGGAGTAAGAAAGGTTAAGGTGTTTCAACATAGTAAACTGGCCAAACCTAGATGCAATCAGTGAAAAAAGAAAGTCGTTGGAAGTGAGGTTGAGCCATTGCAAGTGAGAGAAGAAAGAGGGTAATATTGAATGGAATGGTGACAGAAAGCCAGCTACAACTGAGGTCAAGGCCAATCACATCTCCTCTCACGCTATCACATGTAAACCCATCCCATGAGCAGCAATTAGTGCCCTTCTTCCAAGTCTCCATCTTTGGATAAGATTGTTGACCAACCAAATCACAATCGAAAGAAGAAAATGGTGTAAAAGAAAACAAGTGCTTAAATTGGAGCAAGGCAGAGCTCTGGTGTTGAGAGCACAGTAGTGCTGAAGAAGAATTGAAAGAAGATGATGGTGCAAGTTGAGAATAGAAGAACAGCAAGAGATAGAAGAGTTGAGAGAACCACATTTGTGGCCTCATCATTACTAATGAGATCATAAGCACATATGAGTCTTGTCGTGAGTGAAAAGCTGAAAGGTAGTTTATTTTATAGGAAAAGAAGTTAGTTTAATAGTTGATCATAACTACCTCATTTCGTGTCTACAAAACCAACATATTGTGCATGCTTCTTTGATAGACCACAAGTTGGTTGATTTTTGGAGTTCCAAAATGTGTGGGACGGTTTGGAGACTATGATATGGTTCACGAATCATGACATATCAAAATCAGGAGGAAAATGTGCCATGTGATAACAAAGACTTAGAGTCTGCAACTTGCCAATGCATAACATCATTACATCATTACATAGAAATGAAACACATTAATTAAATTGTAGATTTATATAGATTATCAATAATACTTTCGAAGGTGCAACCACTATATTTGTGGTTTCTTATGTCAGATTCCTCCCATTAAACATTCTAGCCATGCAAAAGTCCGATATTTTAATAGCTGTTAATCCCACTATCAAGTAAAAGATCTGTATGTACAATTTGGAGTCATGGGAAGCCATCTAGCAATCCTGCATATTAAAGCGCTGAGACCAATCCCATACTTGACCTCTTGTTTGAATTGGAAAGTTTCTAGTTCAGGTACTGGTGATAATAATTTTCCCCTTCTTATAATTACTTACGGAAAAATAAAACCCCTTGAATATATTTTCTTTTTCAATTTATGATTCTTGTTTAATGATTTACCATTAAAAATATTCTATTTCAGCATTTTTTTTATAGACCAAAAGAGAAAACTAGAAGTCCAAGAAAGTACACAAGACCAACCTTAGAACTAAAACCAACATGCTTGATGCCAGATAGTCTCACAAAGAATTAAAACTCACGAAATACCCTCAAATACACATACAAAAAAGAGAAGTTCAACCGAGCGCGAGACTATCCTAGATTTATGTCCAACATGTCACACAATCTCTCTTGACAAACAAACAGACACTGAACATCTTTATTCTAGGAAGAAGGAAATAGCACCGTAATTCTTAACAAACATGATCCACCCCTCAATAGCTGCCATTCTAATGCTTTGATGTAGTTAAAAGGCTCACAATCTTTTCTGACTCTTAGTAGAGAAGAGGGTCCTCATCACTTTCTACGTACCTTGCAAGTAACACAAAAAAATTACAGAATATACAAACTAATAATATTGTTGCTAATTCTAAGACAAGTTTATATAAAACCACAATATTAATTTAAAAAGAAGTTTGTCAAGCTCACCTAATAGGTCCCTTAAATGCATTAACTTCTTCTTCGTCTAGGTCTTTGATTATTTGGCCAGCCCGTCTTTCCATTTCCTCCAACGAACCTTACAAGCCATTGAGGTTTTTCTGTTTTAAACCAAAAAACATATCCCACAGCTAATCCAAACCCAAAGCCACATCCATAGCCCATTAACACGGCCTTTTCAGCCAAATCCACTTGCAAACATTGAATCATTATCTTCTTGGAATATTGATGGAGATGGCAGTGGTGATGCATTTGTGCATTTAATAGACAATGGAAATCCACAATCCCAAATTCCCATTATATGAGCCTTTTTGAAATGTAGCAAATTGTTTGCGTTAAGGAATGGTTCCAGTGAGTTGGTTTTGCAACAGGTTTAACATGGCCAAAAATGTTAAACTTGTCAATTGCATAGGAATTTCCCCCATGAGCCTATTTGAAGAGAGGTCCAATGATTCAAGTGATGACAAATTTGCCACCGATGGTGGGATATGGCCAGTTAAGCTATTATAGGAAAGGTTAAGCAATCGGAGAAATTTCAGCTGTGCAAGTACTTCTGGAATCTCTCCTTGGAATTTGTTAATCAATAAATCGATGCTTGTGAAGATGGTTGAGATTCCAAATGGTTGAGTCTCCGAACCTTTCACTGTCACCACAACCGTATATGGATAATAAGTTGACAGCCGTATATACTGCAAATAATACTCTTCACCCAAATATTGAAGTTCATGTTTATCCTCATCATTAATCATCATGGCTTTCATATTTCCAAAATAATGTATTGGTAAAATACCACTAAACTCATTGTGAGAGAGGTCGAGAATTTGTAGTTTAGGGAAAAACAAAGAAATTTTAGATTCAATTTGCACATGTCATCATCATAAAATCTACCAACCAAAGCATAACTACACTCTTGGTCACTTCCACACAAATTGGATATCAAACTACATAGCATCCAGCATAATACACAATCAAATAAATAATACAGTTCTTGTGATGCGGGAGCAGAATATTTATTTTATTTTTATCTTTAATTTCAAAATTGATTGTATGTTTATTTTAGGTCTTAGTATCTAATCAAGTTTATTAGTATTTTAATTCCAATAATTGGGCCGAGCCCATTAGAATTAGGGTTTCTTATGTTAAGACTTAGTAGCCTATTTAAGCAAAGCTTGTACTCATTTTCAAGGGACTTGATGATTAATGAAAATTTCTATGATTTGAGATATGTATCTCTTCTTCGTTTGGTGGTGATGCCAGACACTCCTAAGGTAGTGATGCCTAGGGTTTTACAGGCAAATTCTAAGTGGTGATTCCTAGGGTTTGTTCTGTTTGTTTCTATCCCTTTTCCCATTTATCCTATTTCCCCATTGTTGTCCTGCATCATCTTGCCTTACTAATAAGAGAATTTTTTACTTCTACCAAAAGCTGATCTACTATTTTAAACCAAAAAAAAAAAGAGAATTTTCCTACCATAAAGACTATGCTTGTTAACTTCTTAAAGAGAATATGAAAATCGCATCAGCTCAACATGTTGCTTATTCACAATCTTAATTCTATCATAGAGCAAAATTCCTTAATTGTTACAATAGTATTACTCAGTATCAGAGAATAAAATATGCACCTTCCAAGGCCAAAGTGTGGTGATTGAAGTCTCTGCCATGGAAAAAAATGCTGAGAGACCCAAAAGCGCCTCAAGAATAAGACCCAGGTCTTTGAAAACCTCTGTAACGTTTTCGGCCATGCATTCCTCAATAACAAAATGCTCTGCCCAATAACCCCATAACCAGCATTCACCACACCTTCCATTGCAAACACTCTCCTACACCCAAACACCAAAACCCCACAAACCATTGCTGCCAAAACAATCCCACGCTTCACCAACTCTCTTACAAACTTCAAATTCACACCCGAAACCGCATTTTCATCACTCAAACTCTCACTATCTTCACCTACAAACTTCAAACCAGCTCTACTAACAAACAAATCTTTTCCTTTTTCACAATATCTAGCATTGAAATAGCTCCAAAAACTGCAGAGACCTATGCAATTCGACGCTAGACGAAATGGGTACCGATTATTTCTTTTCAAGATCTTCATCGACATTCTCATTTGCCGATTGGAAGGCAACAAATACAGCGACTTTGTGCCGGAAACAAAAGTGGGTACATTGAAAAATGACGATTCAAGCAACATATCCATAATTCAAACGAAAGATCAGATAGAGGTAGGGACACACCTTAAAGTATTTAAGTAAGATAAATAAACACTTCTTTTCAAGTTTGTGTTGGTTAAACCTGGGAGAAAGATAACATGTTCTACCTAAGCCCTCTATACATCTTTATTCTGTTCTTTCACTCTACTATGCACATGATTCCCACCACAAGTTGACATAAAAATTAGAGATTACCAGGCACAAAGTATGCAGGTTTGTGAGCCATATCTCCGACAGTCGTAGTTTCTAGTAGCTCACCCTTCAAAATCAAACAGATTTTAATTCTG
The DNA here is from genome assembly GCA_014362285.1 of Fagus crenata. Lineage (NCBI taxonomy): Eukaryota > Viridiplantae > Streptophyta > Magnoliopsida > Fagales > Fagaceae > Fagus > Fagus crenata. The sequence continues at coordinate 7,833 of BKZX01010593.1, forward strand.
CACACTATGAGATCGTGGCATAAATCAATAAAGAAAGAAATTGAAACTCATAGCAGGAGAAACAGGAGTAGAAACTGGCTGACCTTTTGAGCATAATCCAGCAGATCCATTGCATATGCTATACCCACTATGTTATCAACATGCTGCTCAAAAACAGGCACTCTAGGAGGAAAAATAAATTATTAGCATATTGGCATATTACAGATAAAGAGAAGAAAAAAAAATACAAGTACATCCAAAAAGGTGTCAATGTACCTTGAATATTGGTGAGTCACCCACAAGGTATGAAAATCTATAAGTATAGCACTGGCATCAATTGCAACTACATCTACAAGAGGTGTCATCACCTCTCTAACATGGGTATCTTTAATCTCCAACACATTTTCAATCATATCCTACAAAAGAATTTAGAATAAGATCTTAGCCAGAAAACAAAGAAAGAAAGTTCATTGAAAAGGATTTCTGGAGCATAGTGAAGTAGTGTAATGATAAACAGCAGGCACATTAATTTTTTCCCCCTCTTTTGATGGTTGGAAGGCACATCTATGGATTCAAGTGCTGACAAATTTGCCAATGATAATGGGATATGACCAGTTAGGCTATTATGGGAAAGGTTGAGCAATCGTAGAATTGTAAGCCTTCCAAGTACCTCTGGAATCTCTCCTTCAAATTTGTTACACGACAAATCAATTGTAGTGAAGATGCTTAGGATTCTTTGTAGGTGAATCTCCGACCCTTTTATTGTCACCACCACCGAATCTTGATAATAATTACTTTCACCCAAATATTGCAGATATTCACCTTCAATAGTCATCATGGCATTCAAGTTTTGAAAGTAATTTCTCGGTAAAGGACCAGTAAACTCATTGTGGGAGAGGTCGAGAATTCTTAGTTTAGTGAAAAACTCTCCACTAGACTCATGATTTCCTATAGGACCATGAAATCTATTGGATTTCAAGACAAGAACCTTTAGCTCATGAAGAGCTTCCAACCAATAGGGGAAGAAATCATTTATCTTGTTATTTCCAAGGTCTAGAACTTCCAGATTTGTACAATTAACCAAAGATTTTCCACTAGTCTTATGATTTCCAATAGGACCATGAAATCTATTGGAATTCAAGACAAGAACCTTTAGCTCTGGAAGAGCTTCCAACCAACTGGGGAAGAAATCACTTATCTTGTTATTTCCAACGTCTAGAACTTCCAGAGTTGTACAGTTAACCAAAGATTTTGGTAATGGCCCTTCTAATTGATTACCATTAAAGACAAGAGTTGTCAACCGATTCTCCTTGACAAATGTATCAGGGATGGTTCCGTGGAAGTTATTCATCTGCAAATCCATCACAACGAGATCGTTACTGAAGTTTCCCAAACATTGTGGAACCGTACCGCCCAAACTGTTATGAGAGATATCCAACACAGTAAGGGAACTTGCATTACAAATCATAGATGGGATACCACCAATTAGGCTATTGTTTGAGATCAAAAAGAATTCAATAGAACTTGGTGGAACAGGAAGCTTTCCTTGCAGTAGATTGGCACTAAGGTCAAGATTCCATAGATGCTTCCATGGAAGTTGGTCTATACTAGATAAAAAGTTATGAGATAGATTTAGGTTTCTCAAATACTCTCCAACTTCAAACATCCATTCCGGGACTTGATTGTAAATCTTATTATTAGATAGGTCTAAACTTTCTAAATTTTTTGAAGATTTTAAGAACTTTGGGAATTCAATTATGTTGCAAGAAACTAAGTTCAACCATCCAAGAGCAGGGAAGGAATCATTAAAATTGCTTTTGATACTCAATAATGGACTGTTATATGAAAGATCAAGAAAATAAAGTTCACTGGGCATTGAGGACTTATCAAATTCCACAATTCCACTCAAGTCATTTGATGAAATATCAAGCTCTGTAAGATTCACAAGATTAGAGATTGATTTTGGAATAGAGCCATAAAGCCTATTATTTTTCAATCTAAGAATTTGTAGTGAATTGCTAGGTTGAAATTCACCAATTTGAGTGAGTTGGTTATAAGACAAGTCAACTTGGGTGAGTTTTGTAAGGTTGGTAAAAAAATCTGGAATCCTACCTTCAAAGTTGTTGTTACTGAGGTCAATCAGAGTAAGATCCTTTAGATTTGAAAGTGATGATGGAATCTGGCCAGTGAGGTTGTTAGATTGGAGGAAAAATTGAGTAACTTTTGTGACGTTTCCAATTGATGCTGGTATTGATCCTGCAAAATTGAAATTTTTAT
>BKZX01010600.1:0-13189 GCA_014362285.1 Fagus crenata
GAAGCTACTTTTCCCTCTCTTTTTCAAATGTCCCAGGATGCTTCTTTGTGCGGCAGACTGGTGTTTATGGAGTAATGGGCTGGACTTGAGCTTAAAGAGTAAGTGGGCTGGGCCTTTGTTAGTTGACTTGGTATTTGGGTCCGGTGGATGGCTTTTTTGGGCCGTTTCTCCTCATGTGCTGTCTACCGTGGATCACTGGTGTTGTTGGGCTTTGGGCCTCTGGTGGACCACCGAAGTGTTGGATTCGATCCATGATGGACCGAGAAAAAAAACGAGCCTCTACATTTAGCCCCCCGAGCCCGAATCATACGTGATGTGTGATTCGGGTGAGTAGTCCGTGGAACACACATGCACCCATGCACGTTGTAGTATTTCTTTTCCCACTCTTTTCTTTTGTACCAGTGGCGGAGCCACATTGAACCTAGGCTAGGCTGTAGCCCAGCCAAGGTTTGGTTTTTTGTGTTTTTTTTTTACCTATATATATATATTTTACAAAAAAATGTCTTAAATTATCTAATTAGCCCAGTTAAATTTTTTTTTTTCCACAATTAGCCCACCCTAAAAAAATTTTCTGCCTCCGCCCCTGTTTTGTACGTGGGTTCCTTATTTTGTGGGAGTTATGGCAGATGGGGTGTGTCAGTTACTAGAACTGATATTCTCCTTTCCCTGATATTTCTCATCATACTCATCATTAAATCCCTCTTAGGATTTCGGGAATGGCAGCCCCCAACCACCAGCCGTCTGAGTATTTACTGTGGCCTCATTATAAGCCATCTTATGTTTCCAAGAGAGGGAAAAGATAAGGTTTTTCAGGAAAGGAAGAGCCTTTTTTCTCCCAATCTCCCTCTTCTCTGTGTTCTCTGTGTTGCCGAAAAGAAAATTTCTCCCCCCCCTTTTTTTTTTCTTCGCTCCTCGCCGTGATCAATGGCTTCCTCTTCTACGGCACCGGTGGGTCCTCCTCTTCAACCCGATTCAGGCAAGGAGTTGGAGGTCCCCCCGTCAGCACCAGCGGCGTCCACCGAGGCAATGGTGGACGTCCCAGTAGCTCCCTCGCCCGTTCCAGGCGAGCCCGTGCCAGCACCTCGCTCCTCCGTTTCTGGCGAGGCTGAGGATCTACAGGGGGGTTTGCTTTTCCGTTAATTGACCCGTGGTATACCAGTTCTCCTTTCTTTCCTCCTAGGTCCGTGGATTTCTCTTTCCCCGCGGAGGATTGGGATTGGACGGTGTCAGAGATGGAACCCACGGTGGATCAGGCTTGGGTCCCAAATCTTGATGAGATTTCTGAGCTCTTGATTCAGAAGGGAGATCTCCAGGCGATCCCTTTTGACTTCGACTTTCTGTGTGCTTCTTCCAAGGATTGGTCCCATTGGGTGGACCGTGAAATCCTTGACCCTGACTTTTGGGACCGTCTGGTGGACGCTGGGGTCCATTGGTCCATATTGATTTCTAGAAGCTGCAATATGTTCAGAGATACTGAGGCCCTTCGCGAGCTGCTGAGGAGATGGTGCCCTTCAACGCACACCTTCTTTTTCTCTTGGGGTGAGCTCACACCCACTCTGGAGGATGTGGCTAACCATTGGATGCTCCCCATCCTTGGTGAGCATTCGTTTTCTGATATCAAGCTGTCTGCGGAAGAAGAGGAAGTTGCAGCAGCTCTGAAGAAACGAGCGTCCACCAGACTGAGTGGTTGGCCTGCGCATTTTTCTCAAGTTGACGAGGCTGCAGTCCGCCGTGCTGCTTTTGTACTGTATTGGCTATGTAAGTGTACCTTTGGCAACTTCCCTTGTTATTCAATAAATACTGCTTTCATTCCTCTAGCTATTAGGATATCTGCGGGACACTGTTTTCCCATTGCACCATTATTCTTGGGTCACCTTTATTCGCAATTGGACTTGCTCCATGATTGCGAGATTCAGGGTGATTCTTGCTACATCTTGTCTGCTGTCTTTAACACTTCAGTGTTACAAACATTCTTCTGGGAACATTCGGTTAGTTACACTTTTGTTGCAAGGGACAAGTCTGCCGCTTGGAGTAGGCTCTCTGATCTACCACGAGAGTTTTTAGAGCAATTTCCAGACTTCAGGGCTAACTTGCCTTTAGTCTATCGCTGGGTAGGCTTGAAGACTCATGATCACGATCTGGTGGATGCCCTTGATTATGAAGAGAATGTGTTGTTTAGACCATATGGGGATGATCACCCTGGTTTCACTTGTGCCTCCATTCTCAGAAAGTTCTATGAGCCGTTTCCTTTGATTCGTGATCTAAAAGCTGATGATTATCGGAGTTTGTCCTACTTATCCACCGTGAACCCGGGCTTCCTTCTGGTCTTGTCTGCCACGGGTGTTTATTTCATCCCCTACTGTCCACAGCGGGTGCAGAGGCAGTTCGGGCTTGATCAAGGCATACCCGTTGGTCCACAAGAGACCGGTACTTGCATTGCTGATTTGGCAGCCTTCCTGAAGAGTCGAGCCTTTGTTCGTTGGGGAGGTGAGACTACCCGTGTGTTTATTCCTGGTGGACATAGGCTTGGTTTCAACACTCCATCCATGGGTGCTTACTGGCAGCGATTTACTCAATCCATGGTGGACTTTGTGATTGCTGGTAGGAGTGCCAAAACTCCTATGTCAGTCCACCGCAAGGCACCAGTTTCCAACCCTTATCTTGCTCCTCCTTCCCAGTCTGCCATATCTTATGCTAACAGCCAAAAGCTTGGATTTGCTAAATGGGATGTGTCTAGAGGAGGCTGAATCGCATATACCATTCATCTGCCAGAGGGCTGGAGGAATTCTGTCACTATCGTGGAGGATCGCCTCATAATGGTCTCAAAGCGGGGTCAGGTGAACAAGAGGGATGCCCCCGTGGACCCGGTTTTTGAGAAAACACCTAAGAAGGCGACTCCTTCTGTTCGTTCTTCTAAGAAGGTTTCCTCCAAAAAAGCAAAGACTGTGAAGAAAAGTAAGCCCCCTCTTCCAGCTCCGTCTGCTGCAAAGGAGTCTACCACAGCCCGTGTGCAAGAATCAGCTAAGTCTGCCACTGCCCCTTCCAAGATAAAGACAAGGGCAGGGAAAGAAAGCAAGTCTATCCTCTTGGTGCCATCTGCTGCAGAGGAGTCTACCGCAGCTCCTTTGGAAGAACCTACCGAGTCCACCGAGAGTCCTCCCAAAAAAGTGAAAGCTGGGAAGAAAAGTAAGTCCACTGCTCCAGAGACATCTGCTGTGAAGGAGTCTACCACGGCTCCTGTGAAGGGGCCTGCTGAGTCCACCGCTGCTCCTTCGAAGCCCAAGAGTGTAGGGGCAAGTTCTCAGCAGACAAGTAAAAAGAGTGCTGCTTCCCGTCCACCAAAGAGTCAGAAGAAGGCTGATGTCTCCTCCTCTTCTCCAGATGAAGAGGAACCATCTGCGGTGCTAGCTCCTTCTCCTCCTAAGAAGAAGAAGTTTACTGCTCCTTTATTTCCTCTCGGTGCTGCTGGCCGTACAAGGAGCAAGAGTGGTCCCAAGGTGGGTTTTTATTGTTCTTCTCCTTTTTTTTTTTGTAACATTTACTTCTTGCATTTTCTCATATTTTTAGTCTGCGGCAGGTGACACATGAGTCTAGCAGATCTGGTGGCGGTGTGGTTGACGTTGAGGTTGCCTCCTCTTCTTTTCTTTGTGTTTTCTTTAGAATTGTATTCGTACCTTCTAATTTTTTATCCTTTGTTTCCTTTCCAGGACTCAGACGTGGCTGATGATGATGTCATTGCAAGTCTTGTGAGGAGAGATACTCCTCAGGCTGCTGCCGTGGACCAGGATGAAGATTTGGGGAAAAGCACAGCAGGCAGCTCTGAAGCTGGTGATGAGTCCATGGGAAAGGAGCATTCCTCTTCCAGTGCCTCATTCTTTGATAGTACTCCAGGTTCCTTACCTGAAGACCAAGTAGTGTCTGCGGGATCTACCGCAGATGATGACAATATGTCTGAAGCGGATGATCTGAGTATGGGGGGTGCTGGTTCCATGGAGGAAGAATTAGCTATCATTCCCCACGGTGACCATGATGATGATAGTGCCGTGGACACTGATGCTGACCCCATTTCCTTTTCGCTGCCGCAGACAGTTTTGACTAGAGCAGGTATGCCTTAACTTGTACTTATTTCTTCGAATTGTACAAATGAGCAGTGTATTCATGTATATTGCATGTGTTATGTGTTGGTCTGCCGCAGGTTTTGATATTCCCATGGCTCATGTCATGGAAGGGGTTTCTCTTTTTGGTGTTACCCCTAGTCTTAGGGCCATTCCGGCTGGCGACTTCGTTATACCAGCCAGTCGTCTTTCCAGTGAGGATTCCCCTATTGCTGGTGGCGCTCTTGTGCCTGAGGAGACCCCTGCGCAAAGCCTTATAGAAAGTGGGTCCGCGGTGGACCTAGGGGGTGATACCGTAAGTCATGATGCTCCAATTGAGGATGCCGGTACTTCTGCGGTGGACGCACTCGCTGGCAGTGATCACTTGGAAAATATAGGTAAGTTTGAATTCCAACCTCCTTTGTTTTCCTTTGGTAATTGAATGTTGTCTATGGAAGGAGTTCCATTTCATATGGGAATTTCTTTCCCGTAGACTTGATCATCGTTTTATTTTTCATAGACTTGGTTGTTGCCTTATGAAAACTTTTTTTTTGCCATGGACTTGGTTGTTGTCTCATGAGATATTTTGATTCCATAGACTTGGGTGTTGTCTTATGAAATATTTTGATTCCATAGACTTGGGTGTTGTCTTATGAAATGTTTGTTTCCATAGACTTGGGTATCGTCTTATGAAATGTTTGATTCCATAGACTTGGGTATCGTCTTATGCAATATTTTGTTTCCATGGACTTGGTTGTCATCCTATGGAAAATTCTATTCCCATGGACTTGGTTGTCATCCTATGGAAAATTCTGTTCCATGGACTTGGTTATCGTCCTATGGAAAATGTTGTTTGGTGGACTTGGTTGTCGTCCTATGGAAAAAATCTTTTTCCCTATGTTACCATAGACTTGGTTGTTGTCTTATGGATGCATATATGTATATGTGTTTTTTTTTTTGCCATAGACTTGATTGCCGTCTTATGGAAATTTCCTTTCCCATGGACCTGGTTGTTGCCCTATGGAGGATTTCTGGTCTCATGGACTTGGTTGTCGTCCTATGAAAGATTTTCTGTTCTGTGGACTTGGTTGTCGTCCTACGGAAGAATTTTTTGTTCCCATGGACTTGATTGTTGTCCCATGGGAAATTCTTGGATTTGATTAAGTCGTGGGAGTTGTCCCGTAGACTCAATCTCATCGTGAGTTTGCTTATTGCAACTTCATTACTCATTTGCTTGATTGTTTTGTGTTTCTTCCTTTTGTAGGTGTGGATGATACCATACATGTATTGGAAGATGTTGGTGAAATAGGAACCACTGGTGAAGTTACTGCCGTTAGTCCACCACCAAGGCCCACTAATGAAGCCGGTCCAAGTGTTGATGTTGGCAGCTTGTCTAGTGAAGTTGCTGCCTTTTTGAGAGAGTTTGATGCAAGGGCACCCAACCCTCATCCCGAGCAGTTCTTTTGGTCTTTCAATGGGCCTCTGGTGCCCTTTGGTGATTTCTGGGTTCCCAATGACTGTTCGCCTTATTTGTCGCGGCTGTCTGCGGGACACAGTGATTTTACCAAGGGCTTCAAGCTCAGCATTGGGCTTGGTGGACCCATGATGTCTTTGCTTGGGAGCGTGTTGGCTGCCATGGATGAGTCTAGTCTTGAAGACGTGACCAAGACCCAAATCCTTGCATGGAGGAGTGTGATTCAAGACCTTATGGATGTTGGCTTTGATTTGGGATTCATGATGGAGCGTCTACGGCAGATGGCTCAACATTTATTTGGCAAGAGACTTGCGGATGAGATAAAAGCACTTCAACACCAGATAGCCCTTCTACAGGACTCCTTAGCTGAGTTGACTGCTTATCAGGCTGCGATGACGTCCACGGAGAGGGTGGTTCCCAGGTCTGAGCGCGGTGGATCGTTCCTTGACAGCCTCCTTGATTGACTTTTGTAATTCTTATGCTCATGCTTTTGTTATGACTATGTCTTAGTCTTATTTTGATACGTTTGTATGTATGTTTTGTGGTAGCCAAGTCTTGGCTTTTCTTTTGGACAAATGACCAAGTTTTGGTCTCTTCTCTTTTTTTCTTTAGACAAATGACCAGGTTTGGTCCCTTTGAATGCTTATGTTCATGTTTTCTTCAATCATGATATGTCTAACTTATTGCCTTTTTTTGTAAGAAAAATCTTGAGCATGTGATAATTCTTTGATTTCTTGGCAAAATATAGACTTAGCATGTCATGATTCATTAATAATACAACGCAATTCAAATTGTTCCAAAAGCAAAACAAAAGATTCAGCATGCTTGGCTAATAAGGGTGGTAGTCTTACGAATAATAACGCTTCAACCACTTTCCGTTGATGGGATCTACTAGGGTCGTGCCATCTGCGGTGGATAGTTTATAGTAGCCACTATCATATGCTTCACGGATTAAGTATGGCCCCTCCCAATTCGGTGCGAATTTGGACGGCAAGGGGAGACCTCTTCTCACGTGATCCACCGCTCTTAGCACCATCTGACCCTTAGCGAAAATCCTGGTCTGGAGCGTTTTTTCATAAGCATCAGCAAGCTTCTGGTGGTACCGCAGACTGCAGGCTTGGGCTAGCTCTCTTGCTTCTTCCAGACCTTCCAGGTCTGCCACTCTTGCTTCAGCACAAATGTCAGCATCAGCTTCTAAGTCCATTCCATGCAAAATTCTTGGGCTAGGCACTAATAATTCTGTGGGGGAGATAGCATCAGTGCCGTAGACTAAGGAAAATGGGGTGAAGCCCGTTGCTGTTTTGGTTGATCCACGGTAAGCCCATAATGTGTCTGCCAGATGAGAACTCTAACCTTTTCCGTAGTCAAAAACCATTTTGCTCAAAATACGCAATAACATGCGATTAGTTGCCTCCGCCTGTCCATTGCCTTGAGGGTAATAAGGCGTAGATCTGCGGTGCTTGATTCGATAATGCTCCAAAACTTCTCTAACATTTTTGTTAACAAAAGGAGTGCCATTATCACTAATAATTTTGTGAGGGATGCTAAACCTTGTGATGATGTGTTCGCGGATGAAATTTGCCACGGCTACACCAGTTGCCTTGCGAAGGGGAATAGCTTCAACCCATTTTGAGAAGTACTCGGTGGCCACTAGGATCCAGATGTATCCACCAGATGATGGATTGATTGGCCCAATGAGGTCTAGCTCCCAAGTGTGGAAAGGCCATGGTGTTGCCATGTTCTGCAGACTAGTTGGATGTGTATGAATGAGATTAGCTTGAAGTTGGCAAGTGTGACAAGATTTCACAAAGTCCGCCGTGTCTTTCTTCATGGTTGGCCAGTAATAGCCAAGAGTCAACAACAGCTGATACAATCTTTTCTTGCCTTGATGTTCTCCACACTCTCCGGAATGGGCTTCTCTCATCACGGTTTGGGATTCTGCCAGACTGAGGCATCTTAAGGGGTCACCATGGAACCCCTTTCGGAACAATATGCCTCCTTCCACAAAGTATCTCGTGGCTAGCTTCTTAAGTCTGGTTGCTGCTTGGCTGGCCTGTGGTAAGACATTCTCAATGAAATATTCAAGAAAAGGGGTGCGCCAATCGCTTGAAACAAATGTTGCATAAACTTGATCGGACTCATGCTGGTGTTGACAAAATGAGCACTGTTCCTGCAGACTTGCTACCTCTTTACTCATGCTGGGCCAGAAGTAACCCAGGCGTTGGAGTCTGCGGTAGAGGCTGACACCGTCTCTGAGTTCACAGCACCTCTTGTGGACTTCTGTCAGCTTCTTTGCTGCTTCCTGGAGGTTCACACATCTTGCCAAGACTCCTCCAGGCAGTCTACGGTAGAGGTCACCAGCAATCAACACATAGTCTTTGAGCACTTTCAGGTCTGCCACGCCTTCGGGTGACATGAGTTTGGCTCTTATGGGTGTCCGCCAGTCCTCAGCATCGAGGTTTTGTTCTTTGAACTTCTCTTTCAGCAGATCAGAGATAGGCATGCTCCTCTTATCAATTGTGACATCTACCTTTGACCCTTCAAACGAAACTTGGGAACCCAAGGTTGCAAGAGCATCGGCGTACCGGTTCTCACATCTCATGGCATGAGAGATTTCAAAAGTGTCAAACTTTTCTTCTAATTTCTGAGCTAAGGCCCGGTACAGTGCTAGTGATGGTTCCTTGAGGGAGAACTCACCCTTGGTCTGGCAGATGATAAGATTGGAGTCTCCAATCACCCGCAGATACTTTATCCCCATTTCATGGGCAATAACCAATCCAGTGATATAAGCTTCATATTCTGAGGCGTTGTTGGAGCATGCGAAGTCAAGTTTGAAAGACTTAACTATAGTCTCCCCATCATCTCTTGTTAACACAATCCCAGCCCCACTTGAGCTAGATGTCGAAGAGCCATCGAATTTCAGTGTCCATGTTGAGTCTGCCAGATCTGCCAACAGAGCCTCTCCTATTTCCCCGGGCACTTCGTGCGAGATTGATGAGCTATCTTCTCTTGGGAATTGTGCTAGGAGATCTGCTATGGCTTGGCTTTTGATTGCTGTGGGTATTTCAATGGTTATCTCGTATTGAGACAATTGTAGGAGCCATTGGGCCAGTCTGCCAGAAAGGACTGGTCTGTGCAGTAGACTCCTAATCGGGTGAGATTTAGTTATCAGCTGGATTTTGTGAGCCAAGAAATAGTGTCGCAACCGCTGTGATGCATATATTAAGGCTAAACATGCACGTTCAGCCCCCGAGTATCTTGTCTCAGCATCTCTAAGCGCACGGCTGACATAGTAGATCGGCTTTTCGGTCCCATTTTCATCTTCTTGGGCCACTAAGCCCCCAATTGCTTCGTTGTTGGAAGCTAAGTATAAACGGAATGGTCTGCCAGGGACTGGAGCACATACAGTGGGGAGCTTAGTCATGATCAGTTGAATTTTCTCAAAGGCTTGCTCGCATGCAGTGGACCAAACAAAAGGAACTCCTTTCTTCATCAGAGGCATGAATGTGGCCGTTACTGCTGCCAGACCAGGGATGAATCTCCTAATGTAGGACAATCTCCCTAGGAAGCTTTTCAATTCTTTGTGAGAGGTTGGTGCCTTCATGGTCATTATGGCAGACGCCTTGGCTGGGTCAACATCAATTCCACGGTTGTGGACCAAGAAGCCCAGAAACTTTCCAGCAGACACCCCAAAGGCACATTTAAGGGGATTCATCTTGAGTTTGTAGAGTCGGCATCTGTCAAACACCTTTCTTAAGATTCTAAGATGATCCTCCCTTTTCTTGGACTTCACCATTATGTCATCCACGTAATCTTCAATTTCTTTGTGCATCATATCATGGAACATGGCTGTCATAGTCCTTTGGTAAGTAGCACCGGCATTTTTGAGACCGAAGGGCATGACGGTATAATAAAAATTGCCGATTGGTGTGCGGAAGGCAGTCTTTTCAGCATCTCTGGTGGACATGCGAATTTGATTGTAACCACTAAATCCGTCCATGAAGGAAAACATGGCGTGGCTGGCGGCTGAATCTATCAATAAGTCCATGTTTGGAAGAGGAAACTCATCCTTGGGACATGCTTTATTGAGGTTCCGAAAGTCAACACAACATCTGATCTGCCCGTTCTTTTTCTTGACCGGAACAATGTTTGACAGCCACCGTGGATGCTGAATTGGTTTAATGAAGCCAGCAGCAAGTAGCTTTTTCACTTCTTGTGTAATTTGCGCCTCTACTTCCGTATGGAAGGTTCTCATGGGCTGCACCACAGGTCTGGTACCGGGCTCCACGTTCAAAGAATGAGCCACTAAGCCCGGGTCTATCCCCGGCATCTCATGATAATCCCAAGCAAACACATCCTTATACTCATGCAGCAGATCAATCAAGCATTTTCTTTCTTTGGCAGATAAAGACTTGCTAATTGATATAGGCTTAGTAACATCAGGATCATCACTTAAATTAATTACCTCAAGTTCCTCTTTGAAAGTTATGTTTGGTTCAGCTGCGGTGGACTTTTCCTTGCTCATTGTCGTAGACTCTGTCTGGTCTACTATAGCTTCTACTCCAGAATTCCTCACCGCGGATGGTGTATGGTCCACCATAGACCCTCCAGGGTCCATCGCGGCAGACTCTCTTTGATCCACCATAGGTCCTTCAGAGTTAATTGCCATGGACTCTATCTGGTCCACCGCGACTTTTTCAAAATTGATTGCCATGGACTCTGTTTGGTCCACCGCAACTTTTTGGTGATTCATTACCGTGGACTGGGCATGGTCCACCGTAACCCTTTCAGAATTCATTGCTGTGGATTGCATTTGATCCACCATGACTTTTCCGGAATTTTCTGTCTGCTGTGTCAAGTGGCATGAGGGCTGCAGACCACCCTCTTCAGGTGTGGGACCCTCTTGCCGTGGGCAATCAGGCCCCACGCACCTTCATAAGCGATAGACGATGCGTCCATCGGGGAGTGGGACACGCACGCATTGCGGTGGACTCCTGTGTTCAACTTCCCGTTCCTTCCTTTTCTTTTTTCGTTCAAGCAGCTCCCGCAGATCAATTTCAGGATCATCTTTAATATCTTCCCATGCAGGGAGTGGTGTGCCACATGGCCTTACGATGGATGGTTCTCCCGTGGATGCTAAATCATCATAAAGAGTTGCTTCAACAAAATGAGCTTCAGTCTGGTCGAAGGGGCAAGAATTTGCAACTATGTGGATCGGTTTGCCATTAAGTCTCCCCTTGACACATTGATGGTAGGTGGATGACACCAATTTATGTTTATGCAGCCAAGGTCTGCCGAGGAGCACATGATAGGGAGTTTCCGCATTCACCACATGGAATCGCGTGAGTGCCACAATCGGCCCCACTTTCAAGACAAGTTGCACATGCCCCATTGTATGTTCAGTCATCTCTCCAAATCCGGTCACTTCCATGGGAGAGCCTTGGATCTTCTACTGTGGCACATTTGCGGCTTGGAGAGTGCTTAAAGGAATGAGGTTTAGACATGAACCAGTGTCCACCAGAGCACGTCTAACCTGGACATCTTTCACTACCGCAGGCAAGTAGAGTGGGAGTCTATGGTCGGGGTATTGAACCTCCATGTCTTCATCCGTGAAGGTTATGGCGTTTGTGGTTTCCAAAAAAGCACGGCTAGCATGAGCTTCTGCCGTAAAACAAGTGGCTCCTGATTCTGCCGCTATTGTGATGAGTGCTTCTGTTGTCGCATTTCTTGCCTCGGGTCCAAATCCCAGCTAGTTGAATAGAGACTTAAACTTTGGACTCTTTTGTAAAGTCCTAACAGCTGCTGGTACCAGAGAAGAACTTGCTGCGGCAGACTCTTCTGCCTCCATGTCACTCACGTTCCCGTGGATTACCACTGACACTACAGCCTTGCCCTTATCCTTGTTGTAGTTAGGAAAGGGGATCTGGTGGACCTTCTGCTGCGCTTCTGAGAGTTGTAAGGTACCGTCTTGGATTTTACGGTTGACCTCCCACCTGAGAGTTCGGCAGTCCACCGTGGGGTGGTTTACATATCTGTGGTAGCGGCAATATTTAGGATTTTTTTGTTCTTCTGCAGTGGGCTGCTTGCTGATCTTTGGAAGCTTGATCACTTGATCTTGAACCCATTTATCGAAGATTGCCATCATTTCTTCGGCTGTAAAAGGTAATGGAGGTGGCTCCTCATAGGCCTTGTCTGATGGACTCTTTCGTTTGGTACCGCTAGGTGCAGTTGTGGTGGACACAGTGAGAGTCTGCGGCAGACTCTTCTTGTCCCTGCTCTTTTCAACTTGAGGCTTGACTGAGATGGCAGTCTTTCTAGCCTTTTGGAGTAGAGGGGCGAACCTTGTGATGTCTAGATTCTCCAAGTGGGCACGGAATTCGGGTAGCATATTGTCAATGCATACCTCTACTAGTTCCCCCTCTTGGTACTTCACATGACAATCTAAGGATACGTCCCGGAAGCGGTGGATGTACTTCACCAAGTCTTCTCCAATCTGCTGCTTAGTACTATGCAGATTGACCAGTGTAATCTTTTCTTCAACATGGAAGTATTTGCTGCAAAAGCTCTCTACCATGTCTTCCCATGTTCTGATGGACCCAGCAGGCAGCACTGTGTACCAAGTGTATGCCTTATCCACCAGAGATTTTGAGAACTCCCGCAGATAGAGATCACCATGTGCAGCAAAGGGTCCCATGGAATCCAGAAACTTGCTGATGTGTTCCATGGCACTCCCTTTTCTTCCGTCAAATAATGCAAAGACGGGTGTATCATATTTTTCCGGGTATGGCTCCTTCAAGAGTTCAATGGGGTAAGGGGGTCTCCTCACAAAGTGCCTAGGCTCCTTCGAGGGCCTTTCTCTTTCTTGTCTGAGTAGGTCTGCCACATCAGACATGGTGACAAACGGTGTGTCGTTCTTGTTGTGAGACTCCCTCTCTTCATGGTTGCGGTTGTCATTCTTGTTTTGGTGGTCCTCCTTGTTGCCGTTGGCTTCTCTCAGCTATCTTAAGGATTCAGCAAGTTCAGCTTGGTTCTGCTGCATCCCCTTGATCATTTCAAACATCAATGCCATTTTCTGTGGTCCACCAACAGGGATTTCTCCACCAAGGACTTGTCCACCACCGTGAGCTTGTCCACCACCGAAGGGATTTTCTCCCCCATATGTCTGTCCACCACCCTGGGTGTGCGTCTGTCCACCACCTTGGGCGTGTGTCTCTCCCATGGCATGGCTGTGGCCTTGAGATTCCACTTCGGCATGGGAATTAGCTACTGAGTTCTGTCTGGTGGACCTTTTGGGCAGCATGGCTGTAGCCCCCAGATACCGTGGATCAGCTTCAAAGTGATGAAGTGAGGGAAGATTGCAACTCAACTCCCCAGTGGAGTCGCCAAAATGTGGATGCCAAAAATTTCAGCACCGTATAAGCCGCGTACCAATCTGCCAGAAGGTCGAATACGGGCCGGATTTGTGTGTGTGGGGGATGTTGAGCCCAAAACTCTACTCCAAGCGCGGTAGACCACTTAGAGGCTGATGGTGCATTTCCCTCTAACACTCCCTGATCCACCGTGATGCAATACTTGTTCAAGGGTTACGGTGGACTAGTGTAGCCAATGCCGCAGATCAAAT